>ML660200.1:8070120-8175778 GCA_007570785.1 Antilocapra americana | reverse complement strand
TGAATAACCAACAAATCGCAGAAGAAATTAAAAATGAAATTCAGTTATGCATGGAAACGAATGAAAATGAAAACACAACAGCTCAAAACCTATGGGACACTGTGAAAGCAATGCTAAGGGGAAAGTTCATAGCAATACAAGCTCACCCCAGGAAACAAGAGAAAAATCAAATAAATGACCTTACTATACACCTAAAGCAACTAGAAAGGGAAGAGATGCAGAAGCCCAGGTCTAGTAGAAGGAAAGAAATCTTAAAGATCAGGGCAGAAATTAATGCAAAGGAATCAAAAGTGACCATAGCAAAAATCAACCAAGCCAAAAGCTGGTTCTTTGAGAAGATAAATAAAATTGACAAACCGCTAGCCAGACTCATCAAGAAACAAAGGGAGAAGAACCAAATCAACAGAATTAGAAATGAAAACGGAGAGATCACAACAGAAAACACAGAAATACAAAGGATCATAAGAGACTATTATCAGCAACTATATGCAAATAAACTGGACAATTTAGATGAAATGGACAAATTCCTAGAAAAGTACAACTTTCCAAGACTAAACCAGGAAGAGATAGATAATATTAATAGACCCATCACAAGCATGGAAATTGAAACCGTAATCAGAAATCTTCCAAAAAACAAAAGCCCAGGACCAGATGGCTTCACAGCTGAATTCTACCAAAAATTTAGAGAAGAGCTAACACCTATTCTACTCAAACTCTTCCAGAAAATTGCAGACGGAGGTAAAGTTTCAAACTCATTCTATGAGGCCTCCATCACCCTAATTCCAAAACCCGGCAAAGATGCCACAAAAAAAGAAAACTACAGGCCAATATCACTGATGAACTTAGATGCAAAAATCCTCAACAAAATTCTAGCAAATAGAATCCAACAACACATCAAAAAAGATCATACATCATGATCAAGTAGGCTTTATCCCAGGGATGCAAGGATTCTTCAATATTCGTAAATCGATCAATGTAATACACCACATTAACAAATTAAAAAATAAAAATCACATGATTATCTCAATAGATGCAGAGAAAGCCTTTGATTAAAAATAAAGATTCAAAATAAATTAGATGTTAGTGAAAATAGGTTTTTTAAAAACATTTTGTTAAATACTTCTCTTATCACAGACTTTAGATCTTAAATATTAAATTAAGGTATGTAGTAGAGTTTGAGTATGGAGTAATGCTCAGATCTCTATTTTGCTTATGCATTTTAACATCAGAATTTCTCAGCACCTGTTGATACACTGTTCCATATTTTTTGACCCTCTGTGATCTAGATCACGTATCTTAGATCTATGTCATTGGTTGTGTTAAGTACATACATTTATTGTTAAGGTCATATACATTTCATTTTCTGTTTCTAATAGAGCTGTTTGGAGAGCACTAAAAGCATCCTTTACATCTTACGTGGGTGTCCCTGTCTCTAGATTCTAACACTAGGTTTTTCTGGGTCTTCCACCACTTCTCTCAATAATCCATAGTCAAGCACCTCCCTTGCCATGGTTCTAGTCACCCAGATAGGAGACTCCTGATTTTGAAAATAAAATAAAACAGTGACAAGTGATATAGTTTTCAGTTTTGGGAAGTGATATACTTACTTCCCAAGTTTTGAGCCTCCTGGGACCAAATTTTCTTCATCTATACATGTGTGTGTGCATGGTGAGCTGCTCAGTCATGTCTGACTCTTGGAAACCCCATGGACTGTAGCCCACCAGGCTCCTCTGTCTGTGGGATTTTCCAGTCAAGAATACTGGAGAGGGTTGTCATTTCCTACTCCAGGGGATCTTCCCAACCCAGGGTAGAAACCCTGCATCTCAAGCATCTTTTGTGTTGGCAGGCAAATTCTTTACCACTGTTACCACCTGGGAAGTCCTCATCTACACGAATGGAATGTCAAATTGGGTAATTGGTGAGGTCTGTTAGGAATGTGGAGCTTCTCTGGTGGCTCAGTAGTAAAGAATCTGCCTGCAATGCAGGAGACACAGGTTTGATCTCTGAGTTGGGAAGATCCCCTGGATTGGCTTAGAGTATGCTGATGAGCTTCCCTGTTGGCTCAGCAGTAAAGAACCCACCTGCAATGCAGGAGATGTAAGAGACTCAAATTCGATTCCTGGTTTAGGAAGATAGCCTGGAAGAGGACCTGGCACTCTGGTACATGCCTAGAGAATCCCATGGACAGAGGAGGCTGATGGGCTGCATTCTATAAGGTCACACAGAGTTGGGTGTGGCTGGAGGGACTAAGCAACAGCAGCATGAGAAATGCAAAATGTTCAGATTCTATGAAAATATGGAAACAATGTCATTTATGTCACTCATTCTGAATGACCTAAACTAGATGTCAGATAATTTAAAGCCTCCCTCTCTACCTCTCACTGACAAATACATGTGGGGAGTCACATGAATATATTTCTATAGAGTGCTTGAAATGAGAGGGGGAAGTTGATGTAGGTGTTATTGGGAAGAGCAAAAATGAAGAAGCAAGGTAGTGTGGCAACTATCAATTTCAGAAATCTAAAGATGTGAGAGGACTTGGATATGGCTGGAGTCTGAGGAATAAATGAGAAGTTTATCTCACAAATCCAAGCTCTTTAAACATCTGGAGTGACTCCAAGATTCCTAGGGGGAGGAGGGAATGACAAAACCACTTGCTTAACATTCCCATCTTTTCAGGAGTCTGATAATTAGAGCAAGGCAGAAATAGTGAGGAGCTCTGCAAGGTCATATCAATCATCAAAGCAGGAGAAATGTAGTCCCCAGTTCCTGCAAAAACCCACAGCAAGAGGCTGAGGCTTCACTTGATAGATTTAGATGATTCATTTGTTCCTTCAGTGAGTATTTGTGTGTGTGTGTGTGTGTGTGTGCTCTGTCATGTCCAACTCTTTGTGACCCCACAAACTGTAGCCCACCAGCCTCCTCTGTTTATGGGATTCTCCAGTCAAGAATACTGGAGTGGGTTGCCGAGTCCTTCTCCAGGGTATCTTCCCAACCCAAGGATTGAACCCATGTCTCCTGCATCTCCTGCATTGCAGGTGAATTCTTTCCTGGTGAGCCAGCAGGGAAGCTCATCAGCATATTATGCCAATCAGTATCCTATGTTCAAAGGGTTCCAAAAGCAAAATGAAACAAAACCAAGCAAAAACTCTTGGCATTTGTGTTACATTTTGTTTTGCACTCTACTATTCTGCTTGGTCTTCTCATGAACTGTCTGAGGTGGGCACAAGATGGATGATTACTCCCATTTAGCAGATGGGTAGCTGAGGCAAAGATGGGTCATATAATATGCCCAATGCCAGGCAGCAGATATTCACAGAGGTAAGATTAGAATTCTGGGTTCCTGATATGTTGGCAATCTCTCCTGCCTGCTTACATTGCTGCTTCTCCAATTCATCCACACAGGTGACTCAGAGGAGAAGGTATATATCAAGGCCCTGCAATAGAACTTGGCAGAAAATAGTTGCTCTGTAAATGGCGGCTGCCCTTTTAGTCTGAGCCACTTCTTTACAACACCACTCTTTGGAATGCATGCCCTTATAGGATGGGATTTTTCTCAATGATCCCTGCAGTGAAACAGAATTTTTTTAAAACGGACTTACTTATAGGATAGACTTACTCTATATGGGAAAATGTAGGCTGTGGATGGAGTCTCCAAAATTTTGCAGCTGAGGCTAGCAAAACAACCCCATTCTTATTTGGCTAGATTTTTGCTCTTAGGTTTCATATCTTCCTACTTACTAAGTGGAATCGCTCAGTTGTGTCCGACTCTTTGTGACTCCATGGACAGTAGCCTACCAGGCTCCTCTCTGGATTCTCCAGGCAGGAATACTGGAATGGGTTGCCATTTCCTCCTCCAGGGTATCTTCCAGACCCAGGATTCGAATCTGGGTCTCCTGCATTGCAGACAGACGCTTTACCTTCTGGAAGCCCTCCTACTTACTAAGGTTCTCATCAAATATATGCAAACAACTTATGACTATTAGCATTGACACTAGCAAAATTTAAGTTTTGTCTTCCTAAGTAAATGAGAGATCTCCAGCCAGCATTTGCATTACTTGAGCCTTTTATTTATTATTTTTCCATCACCTCCTGGTTGTGCATTCTCTGTATGTACACCAGAAATTTGTTTTATTTTCATTTTTTCCCTCAATTATTTTATGTTGGCTTTGAGGCTCAGGAGTCGTAACACAATTGCATGATTAATTTTGTTCCTCTGTTACAATGGAGTTTTCATGAAATTAGCTATGCCATTTCCTTCTCAGTAATGTCCTCTGATGAATATTTTATTTTTCTCAATTGCCATGTGGCCGGTGTTGCTTGATATTTTGTGGTACCTTTTCAAATAACAAGATGCTCCTGAGACCTTTCAGAGCCTCTGCTGCAGCAGAGTGGAGCTCTGTGCCTTAATAGGAAACCCAGAGATCAGTTAAAGGAACTCTTCCCTCTAAGAGCACAGAAAATGCTGAATATGGAAGCCCACAGGGTACGAACAAGATTCACCTGACCTTCCAAAGGCCATATATTAGAAATCATCATGGTGTCAGCAGAGAAAGGGAAATAAATGCTTCCCATCATGGAGACATGTTATAGACCAACCAAGTTCCATGACCTTGACTACTAAGAACTGCAAGGGCTTTCTGTTTTCCATGAGCACAGAGTTGGCTCTAGAATATTCACTATAAAACCTACTCTGGCAACTCTAAGGGCTGGGTTGTTGGTGTAGTCAATAAGTCATGTCTGACTCTTTGGCAACCCTATGGACTGTGGCTGGCAAGGCTCCTCTGTTCGTGGAGTTTTCCAGGCAAGAATACTGGAGTGGGTTAGCATTTCCTTCTCCAGGGGAATCTTTCTGATCCAGGGATCAGACCCACATCTCCTGCTTGGTAGGTGAATTCTTTACCACTGAGCCACTGGGAAAACCCCCTAAGGACTGTGTGAGTCAGTGAGTGAAAGTCGCTTAGTTGTGTCTAACTCTTTATGACCTCACAGTCTGTAGACTGCTGGGTTCTTCTGTCCATGGAATTCTCCGCTGAGTATTTTTCTGAAGTGGACATAAGTTGAGCAACAGGAAAGACCCCACTGAAAAAGTGACCAGAGCAAGTACAAGGCAAAAGAAAGGAAAAAAAAAAAAAATGGAGCAGCTACTATTGGCCAAACACTCCTTTGTGTTTTAAAAATATTTAATTGTCAAAATTACCTTGCAATTGTGTTATGAACCCCATTACAAATATGGGACCTCTGGCGCTCAGAGAGGTTAAGCAACTTGTCTGAGGGGCCCAGTGTCTGGCATTTAAATATTTGCTGATTCAATAATGAATGAATGAATGTTGACGCTGCCAATGCTGGGGATCGATAATGGGAGCTCCTCTTATCTCTATTTTAGAGGAATAAATATTTCCTGTGTCAGAGGGATGACTTAGCAAGTGACATGAGAGCTTATTAAATGCAGTTATTGCCATGAAGTTCTGAGAGGATAAGGGTGCTGTGTCCTTCTGTCCCAGCTGTGTGTTCTGTAGTCTCAGCTACGAGATTGGAAGTGCATGACTCTGTCTACCTTCCTTGCCACTCCAGCCCTGCTTTGCCAAGGAGTGTTTAGGAAGCTCTGGGCATTCTCCTGAGATACTTAATGGGATGTAATTATATATAATTCTGTATGTGGCCAAGGACTGGGGACAGGAATCAAGGTCCTAAGTGTTTTCTGCCTTTGGGTGCATTGAAGGTAAGGGAAGTTAAAGAATTGGAAACTTCAAAGCTGGACAATAAACGTGGGTTTCATATTTAAATGACAGAGGATATGCCCAGAAGTCCCGCTTAGAAGTGCTCATTTCCTTTGCAAGTCGTTTCTGCTAAACCTTGTGGTTTTTCAAATTGTGCTGAGAGCAAATCCCACATCCCCTTTGAAATGATTTGGTTTCTGCACTCAAAACTGGTCTGAAGGGCAAACTGCTGAAAAAGCTTCTTTCCCCTTGAATTAAATGCTCTCGGGCAGGGGGAAAAGAGTGTGAGATTGTTGTGCCTGTTGAAAGCATGCCAGGTATTGCCAGCATCCATATCAAAGCTTCCAGTGCCCATGGTGACATTAATAATAAATCATGAGTTTCTTGCAGATTTTCAACTAAGCAGTGTTGCTTTTCCTGTGGTGAGGTCAGTTCCAGTGTGTTTGGCACTAGCATTTCAGTATGTCTTGCCAAAACGAATGCAAAGTAATTAGCAGCAGGCAATGCTTTTGCTTTGCTCACCAGAAGTAGTCTTTTAACCTAAAGAGAATAGAGTTTTCATGTGAATCTTGGTTGTAAAAAATCTCTCCTTTCTGAGGATTACTAACCAAGCCAGGTAACTGCTGGGTAGTCTTGAGATCTCTTCTCTGATATTGATGGACCCATATTAGATGGAACTGGATGACAGCAATTGGAGTAGGCCCATAAGGAAGTGGAGTTGGGTGGGCCTCATCTATCTGCCAGGCAGAGGGTAGCTGAAAAAGAACTCCCTCTGGTTTCTCTCTGTCTCCACTGCCCTTCCTCAGTCTGAGGCATGGTCAGCTCTTGTCTGACCGTTGCAGAAACCTCCTAACTATTCCTTTTGCTTCCACTCTCAACCTGCTCCAATTTAGCAAGCCAAGGTGAGCTGCTGCTTGTTTTTTTTCTCCTTATATTTATCTATTTGGCTGTGCTAGGTCTTAGCTGCAGCATGCATGATCTTCCATCTTCATTGCGGTATGTGGAATCTTTAGTTGCGGCATTTGAACTCTTAATTGCAGCATGTGGGATCTAGTCCCCTGACCAGAGATCAAAGCTGAGCCCCCTGCATAGGGAGCATTCAGTCTTAGCCATTGGGCCACCAGGGAAGTCCCTAGGTGAGCTTCTTAAACAAAAGCCAATCTAGGTGATTTACTCCCCTGATTGAAAACTTTCCAAGGTTTTCAGTTCCGGTTGGCATAATTCCAAAACTCTACCCCAGTTGACTGGTCCTGCAGGTCCCTGGTCTCATGTCTGTTGCTCTCCCCTCCTTCCTGTGCCCTGGCTGTGCTGGACTTCTGTCAAGTCCTTGCGCCCAGAGTTCTCACCCCTTCACAGACCTTCTCATGCCTTCTCACCTCTGCACTCTCTGTTTCCCTCTCTTTGTCCTTCTCACCTC
The DNA here is from genome assembly GCA_007570785.1 of Antilocapra americana. Classification (NCBI taxonomy): domain Eukaryota; kingdom Metazoa; phylum Chordata; class Mammalia; order Artiodactyla; family Antilocapridae; genus Antilocapra; species Antilocapra americana. Next base: position 8,168,641 of record ML660200.1, on the reverse strand, counting down.
TACAAATTCATCAAGTCTCATTTCAAAGTTGGTTCCTCAGAAAGTCTTCCCTGACTCTAAAAGTCAGTCCTCATAAGGAAAGTGGCCACGATGGTAAAGCAGGAAGGCTCAGAATTATTCTTCTCCCACAGGCATGTCGACATGATAACTGTTTACAGAGCAACTGTCTATGAGAACAAACTGAAGACTAGCAGAGAATATTTTTCACAACCAAGGATATGAAGAAGGAACCACGACAAGATGGGTAGGAAGGGTAAAGACATGATATAGTCAGGACCCACACCCCAGGAGTAGGTGACTCCCAAATGGAAGGATAATCACTATCACAGAGGTTGTCCCCAAGGAGTAGGGGGGTCTAAGCTCTGAATTAAAAAAAATTGGTTTCTTGTGCCATCAGTCAAGTTGACTTGCTTTCATTTTAAAAACCTCTATTTAGGATGCCTGGTTTCAGCCCTCACATCACGGGGCACAGCCTTGCCTGGTTCTTATATTAACTGGCTTCACCATGTTGGTCTTGGTGGGCATACTGCCCATACTAGTCCTGTTGGCACCTGCTCCCTCTCCTGATTCAAGTTGAACCCTTGGAACCTGACATCATACCACTTGATCAAAATCTGATTCTTGATTGTTCCAACCCCTTTGGCAGTGTTTTGAGCCCTTGCTCAAAGCCTGTTTTCAGAATCCTTGTATTTTTAAGTTGCAGCCTCTTGATAGATCTCCATGAGGAGTATTTGTAACTGTATAGCACCATGAGAGTCAACCTAAGCCTCACTCAACTTCTTATCTTGGCTTTTGTGAGCAGGAAGTCCTAGTACAAATATTTATAAATTAATCTCCATTGAAAATATTACAGTTATTGCAATTTACAGGAAGTCAAGCTTTTGGGATTCCTCAAAGTCATAAAACTTAATATTGTAAATGATACACTTTGGGGATGAAATTATAAATAGAAGTGTGATGCATATGCATTGTTCATTGAAGAAGGCCTTCTTATCTCTCCTTGTTATTCTTTGGAACACTGCATTCAGTTTGATATCTTTCCTTTTAGGCTTTCACTTCTCTTTTCTCAGCTATTTGTAAAGTCTCCTCAGACAATCACTTTACCTTCTTGCATTTCTTTTTCTTTGGGATGGTTTTGATTACCGTCTCCTGTACAATGTTATGAACATCTATCTATAATTCTTCAGGCACTCTATTTACCATATCTAATCCCTTGAATCTATCTGTTAATCCCTCTGTATAATCATGAGGGATTTGATTTAGGTCATACTTGAATTGCCTAGTGGTTTTCCCATCTTTCTTCAATTTAAACCTGAATCTTGCAATAAGGAGCTGGTGATTGGAGCCACAGTCAACTCCAGGTCTTATTTTTACTGACTGTATAGAGCTTCTCCATGTTTGACTGCAAAGAACATAATCAGTCTGATTTCTGTATGGACTATTTAGTGATGTCCATGTGTCCTTTTCTCTTGTGTTGTTGGAAAAGAATGTTATCTATGATCAGTGTGCTCTCTTGACAAACCTCTGTTATATGCCAGTTAGGCATTCATCTAACATTCCTCTTACCCCCACCTTTGCTAAGAGTCAAATATATTCTTTTTTCAGAGTTTTCATTCCAAATTTTGTGAAAATTTAAATTGTCTTACCTTTGACTCTCTGCACTTCTCACTTGAATCTGACCCTCTACAAGAGCCTGGCTCCATTTATTCCTGAAGTATCTTACAAAGATTTCAGTATGTTTAATACCTACAACAACAGATATACTGCTTTTGTGGCAAAGAATTTGTCTAAACTCATCATGAGGGAAAGGGCAATGACACAGAACATTTAAGAATGCTACTTCAATACCCTTTTCATTTTTTTGAACAAAACAAAACAATCCTCAACCTCTCATTAGTAAATGTTATGTGCCTGTTAGAAAAAAGCTTCCTGACTCTAATTTATCTGGTGGCATTTTCTATCACAGTAAACAAAATATTAGTGAAAGGTTGAGCCTGCTTCTGCCTTTCCCTTTGCCAATTTACAAAATAAACATTTACTGATTTGGTCATTTAGAGTTTAAACTATTGAACTGATGACAGATGTTCTTTGAACAAAGATTGAAAGGAGGAGACTGATCAGAAATTCTCACAAGGCTGGAACTTAAAACATTGATAATTACAGCTTCTCTTATCTGTCACCAGAGCCTATAGGGAGAAAATATGGCCCTAGATTTTCTGAAGATGTTACAGTGTACACCGGCTAATGGGCTTTGGAAAACCTTTTTCTTATGTGTTTTTCCATGGAATTAAAAAGAAAATAATTTCTGAGTTTAGCTTTATAAACTGAACTTTGTCCAAACAGTCTATCAAACTGATGCATAACTGAATACATAAGTTTCTGTTCATTTTGGGGAGTCAGCAAGCACTATGAAAGCAAACCAACTCAAACAATGCCAGCACCACCCCAAAAGATATGACAATGAAACAAAATTCTTCTTTTTAAAAAAAAAAATGTGATTATATGGGGGAAATAATGGTGCAGCAAATGGGATTTTTTTCCCCCTGTAGTCAACCTCTGATAGCATTGAGAATATAAATAGAAGTATAGGATGGGTGTGTGGCAGTTTTCTTCAGGCATGAGATTAGTACTAAAACCATTTGTGATTGGATAAGTAGACTGCACACAGTGTGACTGAAGTCATGGCTTTGTGCTTTACCCTCACTGGCTACCAAAGAAAAAAAGTCCAATATCAGCACAACACAAAAATGCTCTCGGTGCCTAAAATTATACCATAAAGATCCATTACTTTGGAAAAACCAAGTTTTTTGGTAGCCATCTTGGTTTAAAATATTTTCCCTAAAAAGTCATAAATAGGATATGTACAGGTTGGAGATGGAGATGGAAATATGGAGAAAAAGAGAGGTTAGCCTATAATCATAATAGCCCTGTTTGGGATAGGAAGGGTCAGAAGGAACAAAAATGGGCCATACTAGTGAGTAACATTCCCCAGCGGTGAGCTGGAGGACAGAATATACCAATCACAAGGCAACCTTCTCCCTGGTTTAATCAAAACCAAGGTCAACTGTGGCTTCCCTTGTGACTCATCTGGTAAATAATCCTCCTGCAATGCGTGAGACCCTGGTTCAATTCCTGGGTTCAGAAGTTCCACTGGAGAAGGTATAGGCTACCGTCTCCAGTATTCTTGGGCTTCCCTGGTGGCTGAGACAGTAAAGAATCTGCCTTCAATGAGGGAGACCTGGGTTTCATCCCTGGGTAGGAAGGTCCTATGGAGAAGGGAATGGCTACCCACTCCAGTATTCTGGCCTGGAGAACCCCATGGACAGAGTAACCTGGAGGGATACAGTCCATGGAGTAATAAAGAGTCGGGCAGAACTAAGCAACTTTCACAAGATCATCTGTCTGGGTGGGAAAGAAATTTACTTAGTGAAATAGCACTTTCCATTGAAGCCAAGGAGTTCTTACAGACATTTTCTGACTTTCTGTCCAGCACCTCCAGAGTAGTCTAAGAGGCACAGCGGGAAGAGAGTGGTGCAGTTAGATAATAGACCACAAAAGGGTTCATGCCTGCATGCATCACTGTCTGAACTAGCCAGAGAGAGAGAGAAAGGACAATTTGGAAAGAAAAGGTTCATCCCAATAACTAAGACAAAAGGGGAAGTTATAGTGAGTTCTTTCCTTATTCCTGCTCTTCCTCCTTTTACTCTTGTGAATGTTTACAGAAAATTACAATTCTGCTCTGTATTTTGAGAGAGAATATAAATCTACCACCTCCCAACATGTCACAGCCACCATTTGCCACTGCCAACCACCTATGGATTTCCTATAAGCAGGGTTCATTCATTGTGAAAATTAGATAATTGAAACAATCTATCTGCTTCAGGCTGCTGGCTTCAGGGGTGATGCTTGCCTGTTGCTATGACAAGTAATTTTCAGAGTGAAATTTTAGGCACAATAACTCACTGAACAATACCCTGTTGCCCTGTTCTGTTTATCAGGAAGGCAAGACCTTTTTAAGGATGAAATTATTTATTTATTTATATTTATTGGCCACTGGATATGATAAAGCAACATCCTGCCAATTAGTATTCTAACGAGTCCCTCTCTTCTGCCTTATGATCATTTTCCATGCTGAAAAGGAAGATTTGATAAAAGTGTACAATTCTGTTGATGGTGGTTCTCTGGGATTCCTCAGTCATATCTTCTAGATGGTGAGATATTGATTATAGTACAGATCTTGATGGGATGAAATCAGAGAAACTGAGAAATCCATAGTTCATGTTGCTTCACAAATACGCATGTGGCATCTTTATCCAGGGATTAATTATAATTTTATATATTCTAGTCATAAAGAAACATCTTTTTAAAAAATCAAGTGTACTTGATTTATGATGTTGTGTTAGTCATGCTGTACAGCAAAGTGATTCAGCTATACACGTATATATATATATATATATATATACATTATTTTAAAAATATTCTTTCCACTATGGTTCATCATAGGATATTGAACCTGGTTCCTTGTTGTCTGTCCACGCCTAGCCACCAATTTGCATCTGCTAGCCCCAACCTCTCACTCCATCCCTCTCCCAAGCCCCTCCTCCTTGGCAACCACAAGTCTGTTCTCTGTGTCTGTGAGTCTGTTTCTGGTTCACAGATAGGTTTATTTGTGTCATATTTCAGATTCCACACCAAGTGATAACATATGATATTTGTATTTTCAGAAAAGAGAATCTTCAAAGGAGCAGGACACAGGCATGGGACATTTTCTCCGTGTTTTATAGGATTAAAAGCAGTCAGCAAAGTCAAAAAGGTCAAAAGAGGACATGAGCTCTGAGAGAGCTGGGACTTCTGTTTTTGATCTCTGCCTTGTCCCCATTGCCTGGAAGGGTTCAAGGTCCAGCAGGTACACATGATAGATATTTTCTGAACAAGTAAGTGAATGAATTACTTTTCCCCACTTTGCTTCAGACACATTATATTGTAGTGGGCTCCTCCTTTCACTTTGCATCAAAACCTGCTCTTACAAATCTATCCCCGTTTAAACACAAGTCTTTACAACCTACTCCATGAAAAGAGCACTATAGATCCATATAAGTTGGAGAAATTTTGTGTGCTGGATTCTATTATTGGTGATTGAAAATATTCTTGGGAATACCAGAAGCACCTTCTCCTGTAGCTAAAAAATTTGAATAACTTTGCCTGACTTAAATTTTCCTTAACTTTATTCTTTCATTTCATTTGGCAGATATTAACTGCACATCTGTCATATGGTACGAAATGGTCTAGACATAGGAAGCGACTATGGAATTTACATTTTGGTGGGGAAGACACAAATTAATGAAGTATTTTGTTTAACCAAATGGTGGTAAGTGCAATGAAGAAAAAGAAAAATAAGGCAAGAACGGTAGGGAGGACTGTGACAGGGGGTTACAGTTTTAAGTTGAGTGGTTATCATTGAGGAGAGGTTAGAGCAAAGACCTGAAACCAGTGAAGGGGTGAGACACTGTGGGGAAAGGTTTTCCAAGTGGTGGAAGCAGCAAGTGTGAAGGTCCTGAGGATGTCTGCATGTCTGGAATGTGTGAGGAAGCATGAGGGCCAGGGTTGCTGGGTGAATCTAGCATGGGAGGAGCAGTAAGGGGAAAGGTCATAGGGGTGAAAGAGGTGGAGGTGGGGATCAGGTTACGTAGATCAGGCTTAATAAGTCACTTCAGTTGTGCCATGGGATTCTCCAGACAAGAATACTGGAGTGGGTTGCCATGCCTTCCTCCAGGGGATCTTCCCAACCCAGGGTTTGAACCCATGTCTCTTATTTTCCCTGCATTGGCAGGTGGGTTCTTTATCACTAGTGCCTCCTGGGAAGCCTTATGTTGAGTATGTCTAACTACAAAAGTGCTTTACTGGTTTTTAAGTACTGTCTCTGTGTCTCCTCACACACAGTTAAACACAACCACACACACAACTTTAAGAAAAGAAAAAGGAAAAAAAAAATCAAGACTTGTTTCCTCATGAGGAAAATAATAGTGCCCTCATTTTAAAATAAGATACACATTTTATAGAGTTGTGGGTATTTAATTAATGCTCAATAAATGTGAAATCTCTACCTTCTTTCCCTAAAACAATGTTGTCTGCCCACTTTACCATCACTTATAGTAATAAGTAATGAGCATGAAGTGCAGAATCAAAGGGACAGAGCAAGCACTGAAACTGAATAGATAAAAACTCAAACCTCAGTGAATTCAATACATTAGATTTCACTAATGAGGTAGATGAGAGAAATGAAGAGATTCCATGTCAGAGGATGAAGAAAATAGACTGGGCAACAGGGATAAGGATTCTGGGCTGTAAACATAGATGATGGGTACAAACAGTGAGAAAGGCACTGGTATCCACCAGGGAGGTTTCTTGGAAGAGTAAATACTGGATGGTTTCTGGATGGTAAATGGGAGAATGAATGGGCCTTTCTGAAAACCCACATTGAAGACTAATAGCCATCCTGGGTTAGACACATGGAAATGTATAGATTCTGATGAAAAATTGGCCAATCACTGCTTGAGAGTTTCTATTTCCCTACATCATAACCAAACACATGATATTATCATAGCTTGTTTATCTAATGAGTAGAAAATGTCTTCCATTGATATGTTACTCTGTGTCTCCCCAATTAGACTGTCATTGAGCTTCTTGTCATGTTTGTTGGAAATTAGGGTTAAATTATTTTAATTCATTGACATTCATTGAGATTACTTATATTCATGTAATGTGTTCATTATTTCCATGTTACTTTACTAATGGATACGAATATTGTTGCCGACTTTTGGTTTTACTAGCACCGTTTCAATGAATAATCTCCTACCCATGTCATCTTGTACTTATTTAGGTTTGTTGATTGGATAAATTCCCACAAGTAAATCACTGAATCAAAAGTATATGTATATATAATAATTAGTAGAAGATATATTTAGATCATTTAATCATTGTATAATATAATACAAGAACATATTGAAAGAAAGTGAAAGTGTTAGTCGCTCAGTCATGTCTGACTCTTTGTGACCCCATGGACTGTAGCCTGCCAGATTCCTCTGTCCATGAACTCTCCAGGCAAGAATACTGGAGTGGATAGCCATTCCCCTCTCCAGGGGATCATCCTGACCCAGAAAAGAACATATAATTATCTTTAAAAAGATCAAGGAGGTAAATTGGAAAAAGTAAGTCTTTAGTCAGCTTCTCCCCCTCTAACCACCCAGTTCCTTTTCCTAGAGGCAAATATTGCTACCAGCTTACAAAGAATCCTTCAGAAACATTCCACATATATATATAAGCAACTATACACAGGAACATTCCTTTTATTTAGGCAGATCTGTGCTTTCTTTTGAATTGTAGTTTGTAGAAAAGAGATAGCTTTTGCTAGGACATAGATTAAAACAAAGACAACAGGCTTTGATGTAAGCATTCTGATTGGAACATATTTCTTTATTGTCTTGTCATTTAGTCTTAGCCATACACTGTCACCATGATGGATGCCACCAATAAAAGTGATTGTTCCTTTAATTTTAGTATGCTTAACACTTCACTCTGGAGGAAAAGCTGGCTGTAAATATGGGGCCCTGCACTGTTCCTGGCCACAAATTTTGGAACTTGCTTCAATCTGGATTGATTACTCTCTACAGCTGGTGCACAGCAGTTACACTGGGATCCCTCTTCCCCATCATCCTGGTAGTTCTCCTTGCTTCTCTCTTGTGTTACTGTCTCTTGTATCTTTTGTCCCAGGAAGTATTCTTTCCTAGTTTATCTCTTCATTTTGGGGAAAAAAATCTGCTCATAGTTTTCAATAAAGGAAATGTGCAGGATGTTAATAGCTTAAGAATGGATTGATTTGAAAATATTTTCAGCGTATTCTTACCCTTAACAGGTATTGCCTGGGTACTGAATTCGGTGCTGGAAGTTGTTTTTCTTCAGAACTATGAAGGCATTTGGTGCAGCTTTCAGTGTTGCTTTTCAGAAATTTGAAAACTCATTTCTTCTAACTGGGAGAGTTAAATATCTTCTAATATTTCAAAATGGTAATGAATAAACAGCTTTTTTGAATTTCTGCCTCTGTATTTGACATGAGTGCATGACAATCCTGCTCACACCCAGAGTCTGGACATTTAGAAAGAGCGTGAGCTTAGGATTTGCACCACAAACTCTGCCATTGCTTTCCTCAGGGCATCTTTTAAAATAATCATTTATAGTTGAGCCAATAGAAAGTGACCTGTCACTCTCTCAGTTCATCCCCCCATCCACCCCCACCATGACCATACCTCTATTCTTTATGACTGCATCTGTATTCCTGCCTTGCAAATAGGAAGCAATTCATCTGTACCATTTTTCTAGATTCCACATATATGTGTTAATATATAATATTTGTTTTTCTCTTTCTGACTTAATTCACTCTGTATGACAGACTCTAGGTCCAGGTTCTAGTCAGTCAGTTCAGTCGCTCAGTCGTGTCCGATTCTTTGCGACCCCATGAACTGCAGCATGCCAGGCCTCCCTGTCCATCACCAACTCCCGGAGTCCACCTAAACCCATGTCCATTGAGTCAGTGATGCCATCCAGCCATCTCATCCTTTGCGTCCCCTTCTCCTCCTGTCCCCAATCCTTCCCAGCATCAGCGTCTTTTCCAATGAGTCAACTCTTCGCATGAGGTGGCCAAAGTATTGGAATTTCAGCTTCAACATCAGTCCTTGCAAGGAAAACCCAGGACTAATCTCCTTTAGGATGGACTTGTTGGATCTCCTTGCAGTCCAAGGAACTCTCAAGAGTCTTCTCCAACACCACAGTTCAAAAGCATCAATTCTTCGGCGCTCAGCCTTTTTCACTGTCCAACTCTCATATCCATACATGACTACTGGAAAAACCATAGCCTTGACTTATGTTGGACCTTAGTTGGCAAAGTAATGTCTATGCTTTTCAATATGCTATACAGGTTGGCCATAACTTTCCTTCCAAGGAGTAGGTGTCTTTTGATTTCATGGCTGCCATCACCATCTGCAGTGATTTTGGAGCTCCAAAATATAAATTCTCACACTGTTTCCACTGTTTCCCCATCTATTTGCCATGAAGTGATAGGACCAGATGCCATGACCTTAGTTTTCTGAATGTTGAGCCTTAGCCAACTTTTTCACTCTCCTCTTTCACTTTCATCAAGAGGCTTTTTAGTTCCTCTTCACTTTCTGCCGTAAGGGTGGTGTCGTCTGCATACGTTTCTCATGATGTACTCTGCATATATGTTAAATAAGCAGGGTGACAATATACAGCCTTGACGTACTCCTTTTCCTATTTGGAACCAGTCTGTTGTTCCATGTCAAGTTCTAACTGTTGCTTCCTGACCTGCATACAGGTTTCTCAAGAGACAGGCCAGATGGTCTGGTATCCCCATCTCTTTCAGAAGTTTCTACAGTTTATTGTGATCCACACAGTCAAAGGCTTTGGCATAGTCAATAAAGCAGAAATAGATGTTTTTTCTGGAACTCCCTTGCTTTTTCAATAATCCAGTGGATGTTGGCAATTTGATCTCTGGTTCCTCTGCCTTTTCTAAAACCAGCTTGAATATCTGGAAGTTCATGGTTCACGTATTACTGAAGCCTGGCTTGGAGAATTTTGAGCATCACTTTACTAGTGTGTGAGATGAGTGCAATTGTGCGATAGTTTGAGCATTCTTTGGCATTGCCTTTCTTTGGAATAAGAATGTAAACTGACCTTTTCCAGTCCTGTGGCCATTGCTGAATTTTCCAAATTTGCTGGCATATTGAGTGCAGCACTTTCATAGCATGATCTTTTAGGATTTTAAATAGCTCAACTGGAATTCCATCACCTCCACTAGCTATGTTTGTAGTGATGCTTTCTAAGGCCCACTTGACTTCACCTTCCGGGATGTCTGGCTCTAGCTGAGTGTGAGTGATCACACCATCGTGATTATCTGAGTCGTGAAGGTCTTTTTTGTATACTTAATCTGTCTATTCTTGCCACCTCTTCTTAATATCTTCTGCTTCTGTTAGGTCCATACCATTTCTGTCCTTTATCGAACCCATCTTTGTGTCCGAGATCAGGGGCAACAGCTGCATTTTGCTGGAGCAGCTGTGAAGAGAGAACCCACGTCCAAGGTAAGAGAAACCCAGAAGCACAGCCAAGAGGAGCTACCTCACACCCAAGGTCAGGGGCAGAGGCCAAGAAGAGCTACCCCATGCCCGATGAGTGGCGGCTGCACAGGTGCAGGAGGGCTGAGATGAGCTACTCCACAATCAAGCTCAGGAGGGACGGCTGTGAGGAGACACCCATCGTCCAAGGTAAGAAGCAGTGGCTGCACTTTGCTGGAGCAACCGTGACGAGATACCCATGTTCTAGAAATGACCCAATTTCATTCATTTTTATGGCCAAGTAATATTCCATTGTATATATGTACCACATCTTCTTTATCCATTCCCCTGTTGATGGACATTTACTTTTCCTCCATGTCCTGGCTACCATATGTAAAATATATAGCTACTGGGAACCTACTGTTTAGCACAGGGAGCTTGGCTCAGTGCTCTATGATGATGTAGAGGGGTGGGATGGAGGCCTGGGAAGGAAATCCAAGAGGGAGGGGATGTATATACATATATAGCTGATTCAGTTCATTGTACAGCAGAAACTAACACAATATTGTAAAGCAGCTACACCCCAATTAAAAGAAAAAGACTCCTGACCCAACCACCTTATAAATATTAGGTGCTTAGTACCCTGCATCTCCTGCTTGCTCATGACCCTAAAAGGGATTGTCCTTCCCCCAACTCATTGTGTCCCCCCCTCCCCGCTTTGTGAAATCTATAAGTAATAAATCTTTGACTTAGGTCGTTTGTGTGCGTGCTCAGTGTCTTCAATCAAAACAACTCCTGAGTTTTCACTTCTCTAAAGTGGGAGCTCAGAGGCCAAGGGAGCTACCTACTGACCCATGTGGGTGGCTTGTGCCTCTTCATTCAGCAGGTCATAAACTCAATATTCTTAATTTAATATACTATCAACTGGTCCTCCGACACACCAATGAAGTGAATTTTTACAGTATTATGCCTTGGTTAATTACTGTGCATTTTGCTGAATTCTTGTAGGACTTTTCAACCTGGAAACTGTTGTATAGTTTTGAGAAGTTTTCACGCCCTAGTTTATTCATGATTCTTCCTTTCCTTTTCCTCTCTTTTCTCTTCCAGGAACTCTTTTAATTTCAATTTGTTCTTGGGGGTTAAGCCTTCAGTTTTCTTATCTTTACTTTAAAATTTTCATCTGTGTGTGCTCTATTTCCTAGAGATTTCTTCAAGTATTTATTTTGTCTTTTTCTAAAACTTTTGATTCTTAACCTGCTTTTAATTTATGTATTTAATCTTCAAATGTATATTTTGTCTTTCTCTAAAACTTTTGATTCTTAACATGCTTTTAATTGCTTCAGTCATGTCCAACACTTTGTGACCTATGAACTCACTAGGCTCCTCTGTCCATGGGATTCTCCAGGCAAGAATACTGGAGTGGGTTGCCATGCCCTCCTCCAGGGGAATTTCCTGACCCAGGGGTCAAACTGGAGTCTCCTTCAGTTCCTGCATTGCAGATGGATTCTTTACTGATGAGCCACTGGGGAAGCCCTGTATGAGTTGGTTTAATTTGTTTTATGGATTTTCTTTCTTAGAATATCCTGTTCTTAATTCATTGATGGAATATTTACTAATGTTACTCCTTGATATTTTTAAAGTATCATTTTAAGTTTTCTTTTTATTTCAACAAGTTTCTTCTCCATCCCCTTTAATTCCTTTATTTATATTTTAATCATGTTATCTTTATTTTTTATATTAGAATCTTTCCTTAGGTTTCAAGCAATCCAGAGTTGTCTGCTCATGACTAAGGATTAGGGTATAGAAATCTATCAGAAGCTCTGAGAGTATAGTTAAGCTGCTCTTGGAGCTTCATTATAAGGCAATCCTGATGAGCTTTAGTAACGCTAAAGAAGCTGAAGCTAAATGGTTCTACGAAGCCCTACAAGACCGTTTAGAACTAACACCCAAAAAGATGTTCCTTTCATTATAGGGGACTGGAATGCAAAACTAGGAAGTGAAGAAATACCTGGAGTAACAGGCAAATTTGGCCCATTCTGGAATGACAGAGGATGAGATGATTGAATGGCAGCACCAACTCGACAAGGAGGCCTGTCGTGCTGTGGTCCATGGGGTCGTAAAGAGTTGGACATGACTGAGCGACTGAACTGAACTGAACTGATGGGCTACTTGCAAGAGAATCCCCGAAGACTGGTAAGTTTATTTATTTATTTATTTTTTGGCGGCTGTGAGCCTGGTCATATTCTTCAGAGAAGAGTCTTCTGATTCCTGCCTATGGGTAGAAGGCTGGTTGTTGCTTTTCAGCACTAAGATGAGGTCCAAGTCTGCAGTTTCAGTACTCAGCATTTAGCATGCACACATTTCTTTAATCCCCATGCTCTGCAGATAATCTCTGTGATAGGCTGACAGGATAATAACTCAGGCAGGGTTTCTTTGCTAACGTGGAGGAGAATGTCATCTTAGAAAATCTCAGTCTTTGTTCTTATAGCCTTTAACTGATCAGATGTAGTCCATGCATAGGAACAGCAATATGTTTATTCAAAGTCTACTGATTTAAATATTAATCATATCTAAAAATATCTTCATAGCAGCATCTAGATGGGTCTTATTTAGTTGCTCAGTTGGGTCTAACTCTTTGCAACCCCATGGACTGCAGCATGCCAGGCTTCCCTGTCCTTCACTATCTCCCAGAGTTTGCTGAAACTCATGTCCATTGAGTTGGTGATGCCATCCAACCATCTTGTCCACTGCCATACCCTACTCCTCCTGCCTTCAGTCTTTCCTAGCATCAGGGTCTTTTCTAGAGTGGGTTCTTTGCATCAGGTGGCCAAAGTATTGTTACTTCAGCATGAGCCCTTTCAATTAAGAGTTGATTTATTTTAGGATTGCCTGTTTTGATCTCCTTGCAGTCCAAGGGATTCTTAAGAGTCTTCTCTAAAAAGATATTTAACTGAAAACCTGGGTACCATAGCTTAGCCAAGTTGACACAAAAATTAACCAATACACTCTTTTATCCTTTTCATTGTAAAAATAATCTTTAAATTTCTACCTGATTTGTGGAGGGACAATCACAAACCAGAGTTGGGGATGAGATCTAGAAATATATGTGATTGTATTTTGAGTTAATTTTATTAAATCTTCCTCATTTTTTTTGTGCCCTCCTTTCTCACTGTAAATTTCATAGATATCTTGTATTAACAGTTCCTAGGCCCTTTGAGGATTACCTCATAGAAATAAGGTTGATTCCTTATTTTCTTCACTCTAAGCTTAAAATGTTGTTGTCTTTCATCAATTTGTTTACCAGATTTCAAAATATTTTGCTGCTGCACCTTCTCCTGTCCTCATTGTCTTTGTGGTTCCATATATTTTTATCCTTTAAATTTACAGAGGTGTTATGGCATGAATATTTGTGTCCCCCACCATTCATACATTGGCGCCCTAAGCCTTAATGTGATGATATTTGGAAGTGGAGCTTTGTGAGATAATTAGGTTTAGATGAGGGCATTAAGGTGGGGCCTTCATTCTTGCTTTAGTGTTCTTATAAAAAGAGGAAGAGAGACCAGGACACACACACTGTCTCTCTGTCTTAGTCTTGTAAGGACACAGCATGAAGGTGGTTGTCTGAATACCAGAAAGAAGGTTCTCACTAGGAACCAAATCTGCCAGAATCTGGATATTGGACTTTCTAGCCTCCAGAACTGTAAGAAATAGATGTATGTCATTTAAACCACCCGGTCTATGGTATTGTGTTGCAGCAGCTCAGGCTGACTGATGCAGATTTTGGTACTGATACGCAGGGTGCTACTGTAAAAATGTAAAAATCAGCCTTAGAGCTAGATAATGGGCAATGTCTGGAAGAACTGACAGGCAAGATGGAAATATAGATGGTAAGGGCAATTCTGGTGAAGGCCAAGAAGTAAATGAGAAACACGTTATTGGACAATGGAGAAAAGGAGATCCACCTCATAAATTGGCAAATGACTTTGTTGAGCTGTGTTCTAGGGTTTGTGGAAGGTAAACCTTGTAAGTGAGGAAGTTAGATGTTTTATCTGAGATATCTAAGCAAAGCATTGAAGGAGTGGCTTGGTTACTCCTGACTGCTTGTAGTAAAGTCCAAAGGAGAGAAATGAAATTGTTAAATAAAGTGAAATCAGAACTCAGATACTTGGAAAATTCTTAGTTTATTCATATCGTGAAAATTGAGAAAGCTTGTTCCAAATGGCTGAGCACGGTTTGAAAAAGACATTATCATGAGTGTGAACCATGGATCTGATCAGCCACCATAGATCTGATTAGCCATATGGATCTAATTAGCCATGATCTAACCAGCAGAAACAGAGCCAGTATGAATTGAGAGGAAATGAGACAAAATGAAGGAAGGTTGTCAGATTTCTTAGACGCTACAGAGCCAGGCAGATTTGATTGGCCATGAATATGCCCAAGTCTCAAAGAGAAGGAACAAATAACCTCAGCGGCAATTCAAAGACCATCAGGGGATGCCTCTTTAGTTTCAAATGGGAGACCATTGCTTCAGTTTCAACAAGCTGGACAGTGGCGATCAGAGCTTTGGGGAAGCCATTTCCACTCAGCAGAGCCATAGAGATGAGACTAGGGACTAAGTGGGTCTGAAAGGCTGATCATTTAGCTAAGTAGGATTATTCTCCAGGCTTAAAATCATATATTAGTCTTATTAGGTTCTGGACTTACAAGAACCTATGTAGTCATCACCTCTTTCTTATTTTCAACTTTTCCCTTTTAGAATGAAAATGTCTGTTCTACACCTGTCCCACCACTGTACTTTGGAAGCAGTTAACTTGTCTGGTTTCACAGGTTCACAGCAAAGTTTACCTGAGATAAATTGTACTTTCACTCTTATCCACAATTAATCTGCTGCTAAGTCGCTTCAGTTGTGTCCGACTCTGTGTGACCCCATAGACGGCAGCCCACCAGGCTGCCCCCTCCCTGGGATTCTCCAGGCAAGAACACTGGAGTGGGTTGCCATTGCCTTTTCCAATGTGTGAAAGTGAAAAGTCAAAGTGAAGTTGCTCAGTCATGTCCGACTCTCGGTGACCCCATGGACTACAGCCTACCAGGCTCCTCTGTCCATGGGATTTTCCAGGCAAGAGTACTGGAGTGGGGTGCCATTGCTTTCTCTGACAATTAATCTAGATGATATTTAGGTGAGACTTTGGACTTTAAAATTGATATGAGTTAAGAAGTTTAGGCTTTTGAAATAGAATTAATATATTTTGGATGTGAGGAAATGAATTTTGGATGGCCAGAAGCAGAATGTTATGGGCTTAATGTGTGTTTGTCCCCCTTAAATCCATATGTTAAACCCTAATCCTCAATATGATGGTATTTGAAGATGGGGCCATTGGGAGATAACTGGGTTTGAATGAGGTCCTTAAGGTGGGATCTTAGGATGAGATTAGTGTCCTTATAAGAAGAAGAGAAACCTGAACCTTCCTTCCTCTCCACTATGTGAGGAGACATTGAGAGCATAGCTGATTAGGCCAGGGAGAGAACTGTCATCAAGAATTAAATCTTGACTTGGGACTTCACAGCCTCCACAACTGTGAGAAATAAATTTCTGCTGTTAAACTGCCTATAATATTTTGTAAAAGCAGCCCACATTAACTAATATGGAGAGTGTAACCTGGAAATTCCTTGATATGTCCCTATTTGCAGAGGAGGAGAAATTGGGTAACGTCTAGAGTATAAGATACTATTGAGAAAAGAAAACTAAAATCTGGTTAGAGTAGAGGGTTATGGATAGTGTGGGGGAAGCATGAAGACCCACAGTATCTCTTAGGTCATGGCAAAGAGCGGTAAGGGCTCTTTTGTGGAAAATCTCACTTGCCTCAGCATTTGACTTGTTAGCACTCCTAAGCGCTTCTAGGGAATGCTCAAAAAGTTTAGAACACTGAGAAAGACAGGATGTGTTCTGCTGTGAATCAGCATGTACCAGAGAAGATTCCACTGTCATTTTAAAGAAAGAGCAGATAAATTTAAAATGGGATGGTTTGATGTAAGACTTATGCTGGGTAATGAATGGTATGGGACGTGATCTCACAGCTCCTTGTGGCATATTTTTAAGTATGGTACTTGCAGATGACCTTTTACAGAGGTAAACTGCATATAAGGGGCTATAGGTGCTACATTTAATAATGCTTTAGAGACATTAGGAAGAAAGCAACAGTTATTATTTGGGGATAAGTTCCCATTATTAACTTTCAGGTGCTGCTGAGCAGCAAATCCAGCTTCAACAACAGATGTCTCCTTCTGGATCTTTAAGAATGGATCTAGGCTGGCAGAACTATACTCAATAAGTTAAGGATGAGGGAGTAGAAAAAATAACCAAGAAAAGGAAAAATGCTTCAAGTACGGAAATCTAAATGGTTTACTCTGGGAAATAATATTGACCCATCATTTTGTGGAGAAGAGGCAGTCTTGAGCTGGAATGGGATATAATGGGATCCTAATTTTTACCTGAGTTGTCCATTTCTAGTCTTCTCTATCATGCATTCTGAAGGTATTTGTTTTTCTGGGTATTTGTTGTTTGTGTATGTGTGCTTAGTTGCTTCAGTCATGTCTGACTTTTTGTAACCCCATGGATTGTAGGAAACCAGACCGCTCTGTCCAAGGGATTCTCCAGGCAAGAACACTGGCATGAATTGCCATGCCCTCCTCCAGGGGTTCTTCCCAACCCGGGGATCAAACTCATGTCTGCCTGCATCTCCTGCATTGTAGGTGGATTCTTTACCCACCTGGGAAGCCCCTCTGTTGCTTAGTTTATCTTATATAGCTGCTAAATTAAAATAACACGCTCATAATATTTAATAGTAGTGCAAGACCCTTCAAATGGCTTTTTTTCTACCTGCAGAAAGAAGTGGAAACTCTTTGACTTAGTAATCAAGGCTATTTATATGTATCATGTGGACTTTCCAACATGACTCTTTCCTTTCCTGACTCCTTACTTTCAGGATATCTTGCTTACAGCAGATTGATGCTCTTTCTGCCCGTTAATATATTATGCTTATTCATAATTTCCTGCTTTTGTTGTTATATTCTATCCATCCTTTTGAGTCACTATAGTTCAAAGATCAGAGAATTTTGTCTGTTAATAGGCAGATAATAAATATTTTCAGCTTTGTGGGCCATATGTTCTCTGTTGAAATACTTAATTCAAGTCTGCTATTATTGAATAAAAGCAACCATAGATGACATGCAAACAAATGGGTATGAGGGGAGGGACTGAGAAAGTGACACAGATGGATCCTGAAATTTCCTCCTTTTATGGATGCACTGAATGTGCATGTACAGCTATGCATGAAGTAATTCCTTTTAAAGGAAATCCAGAAATGACATGAATATCTCCTGTACATCTGGAGAATGAGAAAATATCCACATCAAGACAGGTAAGAAAGGCTGAGAACAACCCCATCCCATCCCAGCACTATATATTCAAGAGGAAACCACTAAATCCCAGCCTCACCCTGGAGAGTGAAGGGTTTGGGCCACATATACTATTGTTCAGTCACTCAATCGTGTACGACTCTTTGTGGCCCCATGGACTCCAGCACACCAGGTTTCCCTGTCCTTTGCCATCTCCTGGAGTTTTGTCAAACTCATGTCCCTTGAGTCATTGATGCCATCCAACCATTTCATCCTCTTTGCTCCCTTCTATGCCTGCCCTCAATCTTTCCCAGCATCAGAGTCTTATCCAATGAATAAGCTCTTTGTATCAGGTGGCCAAAGTATTGGAGTTTCAGCTTCAGCCACTGTCCTTCCAATGAATATTCAGGATTGATTTCATTTAGGATTGACAGATTGGATCTCCTGGCAGTCCAAGGGACTCTTAAGAGGCTTCTCCAACACCACAGTTCAAAAGCATCAATTCTTTGGCACTCAGCCAGCATTATGATCCAACTCTCAAATCCATATTGATAACTTAAAAGGCTTACATCTGAGGGATGAGCACCTTGCTCTGGCTTGAACAACCATTGTGGCTACCCTCCATGGCTCAGTGCAAAGGGAGTAGGCAAAAAAGAGTTTTTTTCACCCTTTCTCTGAGAAGAGTCTGGATACATACATACATTGCACAAAAAAAAAATTTGAAATAAACAGCCTATATTTAAACCACAAGAAACTAGAATAGGAACAAACAAAACCCAAATTTAGCAGAATAAAAACAGTAACAAAGACCAGAGTAGAAATAAATGAAATAGAAACTAAAAATATGATAAAACTAACAGCTGATTTTTTTTAAGGTAAACTTCAAAAGCATCAATTCTTAAGGCCTCAGTTTTCCTTATAGTCCAACTCTCACATCCACACATGACTACTGGAAAAACCAGAGCTTAGACTAGATGGACCTTTGTTGACAAAGTAATGTCTCTGCTCTTTAATATGCTGTCTAGGTTGGTCATAACTTTCCTTCTAAGGAGCAAATGTCTTTTACTTTCATGGCTGCAGTCACAATCTGCAGTGATTTTGGAGCCCCCCTAAATAAAGTCTGTCACTATTTCCATTGTTTCCCCATCTATTTGCCATGAAGTGATAGGACCAGATGCCATGATCTTAGTTTTCTGAATGTTGAGTTTTAAGCCAACTTTTTCACTTTCTTCTTTCACTTTCATCAAGAGGCTCTTTAGTTCTCCTTTGCTTTCTGCCATAAGGGTTGTGTCATCTGTGTATCTGAGGTTATTGCTATTTCTCCAAGAAATCGTAATTCCAGCTTGTGCTTCAGACTGGCATTTCTCATGATGTACTCTGCATATATGTTAAATAAGCAGGGTAACAATATATAGCCTTGACGTACTCCTTTCCCAATTTAGAACTAGTCTGTTGTTCCATGTCTGGTTCTAACTGTTGCTTCCAGACCTGCATACAATTTTCTCAAGAGGCAGATCAGGTGATCTGGTGTTCCCGTCTCTTAAAAGAATTTTCCACAGTTTGTGGTGATCCACACAATCAAAGGCTTTGGCATAGTCAATGAAGCAGAAGTAGATGTTTTTCTGGAGCTCTCTTTAGTGTTTAGATTTTAGATGATCCAGTGTATGTTGGCAATTTGATCTCTGGTTCCTCTGCCTTTTCTAAAACCAGCTTGAACATCTGGAGGTTCACAGTTCATGTGCTGTTGCAACCGGACTTGGAAAATTTTGAGCATTACTTTACTAGTGAGATGAGTGCAATTGTGTGGTAGTTTGAATAATCTTTAGCATTGCCTTTCTTTGGGATTGGAATGAAAACTAACCTTTTCCAGTCCTGTGGCCACTGCTGAGTTTTCCAAATTTGCTGGCATATTGAGTGCAGCACTTTCATAGCATCATCTTTTAGGATTTGAAATCGCTCAACTGGAATTCCATCACTTCCACTAGCTTTGTTCATAGTGATGCTTCCTAAAGCCTACTTGACTTCACATTCCAGGATTTCTGGCTCTAGGAGAGTGATCACACCATCGTGATTATCTGAATCATGAAGATCTTTTTTGTACAGTTCTTCTGTGTATTCTTGCCACCTCTTCTTAATCTCTTCTGCTTCTGTTAGGTCCCTACCATTTCTGTCCTTTATTGAGCACATCTTTGCATGAAATATTCCCTTGGTATCTCTAATTTTCTTGAAGAGAACTCTAATCTTTCCCATTCTATTGGTTTTCTCTATTTCTTTTAACTGATCGCCGAGGAAGGCTTTCTTATCTCTCCTTGCTCTTCTTTGGAACGCTGCATTCAAATGAGTATATCTTTCCTTTTCTCCTTTGCTTTTTGCTTCTCTTCTTTTCACTGTTATTTGTAAGGCCTCCTCAGACAACCATTTTGCCTTTTTGCATTTCTTTTTCTTAGAGATGGTTGATTGCTGTCCTGTAAAAAGTCACAAATCTCCATCCATAGTTCATCAGGCACTCTATCTGTCAGAACTAATCCCTTGAATCTATTTCTCACTTCCACTGTATAATCATAAGGGATTTTATTTAGGTCATACCTGAATGTTCTAATGGTTTTCCATACTTTCTTCAGTTTAAATCTGAATTTGGCAGTAAGGAGTTCATGATCTAAGTCACAGGCAGCTCCCAGTCTTGTTTTTGCTGACTGTATAGAGCTTCTCCATCTTTGGCTGCCATATATTTAATCAATCTGATTTCAATATTGACCATCTGGTAATTTTCACGAGTAGAGTTTTCTCTTGTGTTGTTGGAAGAGGGTATTTGCTATGACCAGTGCGTTCTCTTGGCCAAACTCTGTTAGCCTTTGCTCTGCTTCATTCTGGACCAAGGCCAAATTTTCCTGGGACTCCAGGTGTTTCTTGACTTCCTACTTTTGCATTCCATTCCCGTATAATGAAAAGGACATCTTTTTGGGGTGTTAGTTCTAGAAGGTCTTGTAGGTCTTCATAGAACTGTTCAACTTCAGCTTCTTCAGCATTACTAGTCAGTGCATGGACTTGGATTACTGTGATATTGCATGGTTTTCCTTGGAAATATACAGAGATCATTTTGTTGCTTTTGAAGGATGATGCAAGGAGAGTTGCATCTAAGTACTGCTTTTTGGACTCTTTTGTTAACTATGATGGCTATTCCATTTCTTCTAAAGGATTCTGCCCACAGTAGTAGATATAATGATCATCTGAGGTAAATTCACCCTTTCCAGTCCGTTTTAGTTTCCTGATTCCTAAAATGTTGATGTTCACTCTTGCCATCTCCTGTTTGACCACTTCCAATTTGCCTTGATTCAAGGACATAATATTCCAGGTTCCTATGCAATATTGCTTTTTGTAGCATTGGACTTTACTTCCATCATCGGTCACATTCACAACTGGGTGTTGCTTTTGCGTGGACTCCATCTCTTCGTTCTTTCTGGAGTTATTTCTCCACTGATCTCCAGTAGCATATTGGGCACCTACCCACCTGGGGAGCTCATCTTTCAGTGTCCTATCTTTTTACCTTTTCACTCTGTTCATGGGGTTCTCAAGGCAAGAATACCAAAGTGGTTTGTCATTCCCTTCTCTAGTGGACCACGTTTTGTCAGAACTCTCCACCATTACCCATCCATCTTGGGTGGCCCTATATGTCATAGCTTATAGTTTCATTGAGTTAGAAAAGACTGTGGTCCATGTGTCAGATTGGTTCAGTTCAATTCAGTTCAGTTGCTCAGTCATGTCTGACTCTCTGCAACCCCATGGATTGCAGCACACCAGCCCTCCCTGCCCATTCCCAACTCCCAGAATTTGCTCAAACTCATGTCCATTGAGTCAGTGATATCATCCAACCATCTCATCTTCTATTGTCCCCTTCTCCTCCCACCTTCAATTTTTCCCAGCATCAGGGTCTTTTCAAATGAGTCAGCTCTTTGCCTCAGGTTACCAATGTATTGAAGTTTGAGCTTTAACATCAGTCCTTCCAATGAATATTCAGGACTGATTTCCTTTAGGATGGACTGGTTGGATCTCTTTGCAGTCCAAGGGACTCTCAAGAGCCAGTTTTCTGTGGTTGTGTTTTCAGCCAGTCTGCCCTCAGATGGAGAAGGCTAAGAGGCTTAGGGAAGGTTCCTGATGAGGAACTGACTGAGGGGGAAACTGGATCTTGTTCTGATGGGTGGGCCCATGCTCAGTAAATCTTTAGTCCAATTTTCTATTGATGGGTAGAGCTGTGTTCCCTCTCTATTACTTACCTGGGGCTAAACTATGGTGGAGGTAATAAAGATAATGGTGACCTCCTTAGAAATGTCCCATGCATGCACTATTACACTCAGCACCCCCAACCCTGAAGCAGGCCACCGCCAACCCATGCCTCCACTGGAGACTCCTGAACACTTATGGGCAAGTCTGAGTCAGTCTCTTGTGGGGTCACTTCTTCCTTCTCCTGAGTCCTGGTGTGCACAAAGTTCTGTTTGTGCCCTCCAAGAGTCTATTTCCCGAGTCCTGTTAAGTTCTGGTGCTCTAAGGTAGGGTTAACGGTGACCTCTTCCAAGAGGGCTTATGCCATATCCAGGTCTGCTGATCCAAAGCTCCTGCCCCTGTGGCAGTCCACTGCTGACCTGTACCTCCACAGGAGACACTCAAACATAGTTCCGTGTCAGTCTCTGTGGGGTCTCTCAGTCCTTGTGTAAACAGGGTTTGTTTGAGCCCTTTGAGCGTCTCTGGTGGGTATGGGGTTTGATTCTAAACACAATTTCACCCCTCATACCATCTTGCTGAGGCTTCTCTTTTTCTCTTAAACATGGAATATCTCCTCAAAGTCACTCTAGCACCACACAGCAGCAAGAAAAAACAAGAAAGGACTCAAATAAATTCAGAAACAAATGAGGAAGCATTAGAACTAATAACACAGATGTACTAAAGGTCATAAGAAACTACTACAAACAATGATGAGCAAGCCAATAAAATAGCCTAGAATAAATGGATAAATTTCTAGAAACAAAACTTACTAAGGCCAAATCATGAAGAAATATGAAATCTGACAGACCAACTACTTTTAGGGAGATTGAATGAGTAATCAACAACCTGCCAACAAAGAAAATTCCAGAACCAGATGAATTTAATGCTGAATTCTACCAAACGTTTAAAGAATTAATACAAATCCCCCCCACCTGCCAAATAAGAAGATACTTCCTAATTCATTTTATGAGACCAGCATTACCCTGTTATCAAAACCAGGCAAGGAAATAACAAAAAAGGAAAGCTCCAGTCCAGTATTCTAGATAAATATAGATGCAGAAGTCCTCAACAAAATGTTAGCAAAACAAATTTAAAAGTACATTAAAGGACTGTTACAGTGCACTTAAGTGGGATTTATTCTAGGGATGTGATGTAAGGATGGTTCAGCATCCACAAATCAATATATGATATACCACATTAACAAAATGAAGGGTAAAAATCATGTGATTATCTCAATAGATGCAGAAAAATAGTTTGACAAAAGCCAACACCTTTTAATGGTAAAAGCTCTCAAAAAACTAAGTATAGAAGGAATGTATGTACCTCAACATAATGAATGCCATATCTGATAAGCCTATAGCTAATACCATACTCAATAGTGAAAAGGAGAAAGCTTTTTCTCTAAGATCAGAAATAAGACAAAGATGCTCACTCTCACCACTTTTATTCAACATAGTACTGGAAACCCTAGCCAGAACATTTAGGCAAGAACAAGAAATTAAAGTCATCTAAATCAGAAAGGAAGAAGTAAAATAATTTCTGTTTAGAAATGGCATGATATTATACATAGAAACCTTAAAGACCCCAACAAAAATGTACTATTATAACTAATAAACAGTTTCAGTAAATTTTCAGGTATTGACGGGTACCAGCTTTCAGTTATAAGATGAATAAGTCTGAGACTCTAATAGATAATTTAGAGACTATAGCCAATAATATCGTGCTATGTAACTGAAATTTGATAAAATAGAACTTAGTGTTCTCATTTAATATAAGGAGAGTAAACATGTTCAGTGATAAACATTTTAATTAATGGTGGAAATCCTTTCACAATGCATAAGTATATCAAATCATGATTTTGCAAACTTTGACTATTTTACAGTTTTGTCAATTATATCTCAGTTGAGCTGAAAAAAACAAAAAGTCTCAAATGTGTGTGACCTGATTTGGTCCTTGGGTGTAGTTTACTTACTGCTGATCTAGCCTCCTGAATCCTTCTGTCAAAGAAGCCAGGCAAAAAACACAGCATCTTGTATGACTTCAATTATATGAAAGGTTCAGAATTGGTTCCATTAATGCAAGCCCCATATTCTCTTAAGACCATTCTCAATGCATCTCCTTTTGTCTTCAAAGGCACCAGGATTTTCACCTCTTTGTCTTTATGGTTTCTGGTCAGAGCTAGCCTGGTTAGAGTGTGCTTCTCCTACCTTTTTCAGGGTTTTTTTCTCTCTCGATTTCCCAGTCTCATGTCAGAAGCTGAAGCAGAACTGGAAATTACATGGATGCTTTTGTTTGTTTGATTTGTTTCCTATGTCAAGCTGAATCAGATCTAAATAAATTTAACAGCTACAATCACTGTCCCACATCCATGTTCTTAGTTCTCAGCTCAACATTCTTTTCTTGTATCAAACACTGAGAGATCAAGGAATAGTGTCCAGGGGTTCTCCAGATCTGACCCAGAGATCAAGTCTGGGATGGAGTGGGAGAAAAGTTCAGGTAGAAAAATTCTCTTCCTTTATCCTCTTTCAGCTAAACAAAAAGCAGCAAAAAAATAAACATGAACTACACAAGAAAACTCTTACCAAATCTAATTTTAAGCTAACACGTTTTTTGTCTTTTTTCCCCTGCTTTCCTCTGTCACCCGAGAACTATAATGCTTGAGTTAATGGTTTTTATTGACCAAGAGTAATGATCATGGATGCATTTAGGCAAACCTGGATTCTCTGTGATTCTGGAATTCTAATAAAATACCCAGACTTGTATTTCTCTGTCTTGGTTCTCATATGCTTATGTGATATCCTATGTATTTTGACTCAGGAAGTGGCAAATGTTATGACTGTTGGGTGAGCCTTTAAAGGTGAGTGGTTATTGCTTGGTAAATCTTATCTATATGTTCTTCCATTTAGAAAGTTCTCTGTGAAAACTTACAGAAAAAAAAAGCATACACACCCACGAAATTTAAAAACATAAAGTGTAAACATATGAGAGTCTAAGTGATTTATTCATCACTTTAGCTATTAGATAAAGCATGGATGTGAAATTAGCAAATTAGATTGATATCTCGTCTGGTTAGTAACATAGTATTAATAGCTCAGTCAGGTCCATTAATTATTTTTACGCCCCATATGACTAGATCTTGTTTATAAGATGGCCTCTGAGGGAGGGAAATGTGGAGCCATTCATTACCAACAAGCAGAGATTCTGTGACTTTTTAAGTATCGAATAGAGTCTATGAGCCACGTTAACATCTGATCGGTAGAGCTTCAGGTCATAATTAAAGTCACTAAAGTAGTGTGTGCTCTACAAGTTGGATGGCCTGTTATAATGATAGCACAGGGCTTCAGAATCCCTCATCTGACTTCCTCCTGGGAGTTTTCTATCAAAACTTCCACCTGCTTCCTCACTTTTTATCATATTATTACTCAGAAAAATGAGTGACCTGCGGTAAAGCCTTTTGAATTTTCATTAAAATAAAAAAAATCAGTATGAAAGAAAAAATAATCACTATCTTGCCAGTAATTCCTCTCTCAGTTTTTCTTTCTTAAAAGGAATCTGAATAATTTGGGAGATATGAACTGATTGTTATGCTGGGATTTCAATTTTAAAATTAGAATTTTAATATTAAATTATTTCCACTGAAGCCATTGGAATTGCTAGTTTTAGCAGTCAAAAAGAGTACAAATTCCAGTAATTTCATTTAATCCAATTTAGTAATGAGAATAGTATTCATTGGTTTTCCCTCTGTCAGTTATTCTGCTATGTAAAATCTTTATTTTCTTATTAATCCTTTTATCAATCATATGAATAGGGCTAGTAGATCTCCATCAGGCCCTCCCCACCCCTACTTCTACCAAAGTCACATTAAATGGACCTTGAGAGGCTAACGAGTTTTTAAGACCAATCCCCTATCTCACTCCCAACCCTGTACTTCCTGTTAGATTGCCTCTTCTAGACTTGTTTTTTATAGAATTTTGTGCAATTATGCTCTTAATTTATAGGCATTGCCATCATCATACACTTTTTTAAAACCAGTTTTTAAAATCTAGGTAAAGTTAATTTACAATATTGTATTAATTGGAGGTGTATGGCAAGTAATTCAGTTACTATTTTTATTATATATTTTTGCCATCATCACTCTGAAGAGTTCTTTTAAAGTGTTAAACAAAGGTCCTCATAACCCGAACAGCCTGGGAGCCATGGTCTAGAGCTCCTTTATTAGCTCTGGCTGCTGCTGCATCCTTTATCATGGTCAAAAGTAGATGCTGTAATTAGGCCTCCACTTGCCAGCTTGCTTAGATCAGCTGGGGACATTAAAAATCAGCCAAGGCCTGAAAGCAATCAGAGTGAAATTGGATGAAACTTCTAATGATATCTTCAAACAGAATGTTTCCCAGAAGTCACCATTTTCAGACTAGCCAGGTTTGGAAACCTAGGCTTAACTATTTAGAATGAATGTGTATATCACATCCTTTGCAGGAATGGACCTAAAACAAGCCTGATTCTTGGACCTCTTAAGAGATTCTGGATATTTGAAAAAGATCTTGGATTCATCTGGTCAAGTGAACGCTGGGGTAGGCTTATAGCAATTCCTTGCACGTGGCGAATAGGCAGAACAGGAATCTCCAGATGAAGACAAAAATGGAAAAATGAATATGGGGATTGAATAGGAGAGTATAAAGAATCCCTTCCCCTCCACACCCCACCAACACCATGAGAGGTAGTTGTGAGCTCCGTGCACTCAGTGATATATTCACACTGTGTGTGGTACAGAGCCTGCACCTCACAGACTTGTACACCTGGGGCACTTGTGTCCTCATCTGGGAGCGTGCTGTGTTGTTCTGTCAAAGTAATTATCTCCATCAGTTTACACATGCCAGTTTATAAAGAATATTTACATCTTTAACTGTGACTGTTCATGTCCTTTCATCAGTCATGTCCCACAGTCCTGTTGTGACAACCACGCACCCATACCTCTCAGGTCATACCAGGTAATATCTCATAAAAGGAGAGGAGTAACAAGAAATATTAATAGTATTATAATAATGATGGCCAGTGGATAGGTCACCTCTGCCTATTTCTGCAAATCTCTATCGATCCAAGGTGAGGTCTCAAGATTCTTGCTAATATCATGCAGAAGTCTTTTATAAAGCTGGTTCTTCAATCTCCAGATGTGTTTAATCTCTATTTCCTTGCCCTCTATCTTCTTAATGCCCACTTTCTTTATCAGCACTTGTTTTGTTAGTCTGTTTGACAGGCCTTTGTTTTTTAGGCTTTTAAACATTTCTGGAAAGCCCTCCCCACTTTGCTTGGCCTGAATGGTTTGGCTCTCTTTCATAGTGCTTCGTTTCAGGCAACTGAGTCACAAAACAGAGCTACTATGATGTGGGTTAAGCAACTCAGCATGTGAATCAAGATGTATGCATGCATGCATGCATGCTCAGCTGCTCAGTCATGTCCAACTCTTTGCAACCCGGTGGACTATAGCCTTCAGCAAGAATACTGGAGTGGATTCCCATTTCCTACTCCAGAGGATCTTCCTGATCTGCATCTCCTGTGTCTCCTGACCCGGGTTTAAATCCTGCCCCAGTTATGTTCCAACTCCCTTCTTCAAATCCCTGTTTCCCTTTTACCATCTTCCACATCTTGTTGTGACCCTCTGCCAGTGCCTGTCCTCAGAAGTGTAGGATTTCCCTGTTACATTAGGATTTTCCTAATGTCTCTTTTTGCTCCTTCTTTGTTTAATCGTGCTCAGTGGCTCAGTGAGGTAGGGTTCCCATATGCCCTTATGTCCTCAAATTCCCTTTCAACCAGGATTTCGACAGAGCATGAGGAGTTTTGAGGTGCAGTCATAACTAGAAAAAAATTAGAGCTGCTCTTAGAATTGACTTTCACAAGATTCCATGCAAAAAAATCTGCCTTTTTCAATTACTATATGTTTGATTTCCTGGCAAATTACTTGTTTCTTAGGAAATGAAGGACTGCCTTTTGGTAGGACTTCAGAAATTACATTTTGGTAGGATCTTAGAAATTACTCTAGTTTCCAGGAAGAAATTGCCAAAGGACTGAACTAATTGTTAACCATCAACCACACTCCAAAACTCTAATTCTGAAATATAATGTTAAACACTTTAAAAAACTCTCTCTGTTGACTAGTACTTGGGCCCCTCCTGACCAACAATGTGGAGAAATAAAATATATTTTTTAAAAAATGCAGATCATCTTCTTTTTCTCAGCCTTGTTTTTAAGCACCACATCTTCCTCTGATTCTTTGTGCTTATTCCAGGACATTTTCAAAGCCTTGTGATATTTCCTGGCCCTGACCCTCCTGTGTCCTTATGTGACTCTCTACCTACCAAAGAAGCCTAATTTACGTTAAAATATATTGAAGACAAATAACATACCCAGATTATCAGGAAGTTATTATAAAATTGAATCAAAACAAATATTAATAGATAAGCATAAAACAAACTCAGAACTTATAGTCTTAAAGAGATTAATGTATGATTTTGATTTTAAGTGCCCTGAAAAGATTATTATTAGACGCATTAATGACAATTTTTGCAGTATTGGACACTAGTGTGTTTGCTTGATTTTGTTGCACACGTCCTAGAAAGACCTTTTAAAAAGCAAAATAGTGTATTGGACTGTCTGCAAGTATGAAAATAAAGAAATATTGATGTAGCTGGAAATACACCAACTGAAGAACCTATTTCTGAAAGATAGGTCAGAATTCTTGAGAACAAGTTTCTTTGAAAAACAAAATTGTGCTAGGGAGGAGATATGTCACATCCTCTTGAATATTTGTACTTGGATATAAATTGACTGATCTAAATATAGGAAAAGTTGGTTTGTAAATTGAAAATGCATTAGGACTTTTTACTCCCATTCCCACGGGACTGCATTGTTTGAGAGAAATGTGTCTGGGGTTGTATTTTGTTTGATCTGAAAGGACCTTGAAGACTGAAGGGCAGAGTTGATTCTACTTTGATTATTATAATGCCAATATATTTTTATTCAATGCAAGCTTGGTGACTCCTAGTCAGGAGGGAGGTGTACTTGTTTAACGAAAGATTTTCTGGATGAAGGATAGAACATATGGCAGCCTCAGGTTTTCTGTCCTATTCTGAAATAAATGTAAAAATATGTGTTTGCCTTTCTAGAATGCAACATTGACTTCAGGTATCCAGATGCAGTTTAGAGAAGACCCTCCAAATGTCAATGGACTTACAGAATTCATCACATCTTAATGTGGGGTAATACTAGCAGTCACGGATGAAAACTAGATGGGCTTACAGAAAGGCCAAGCAAGGGGACTTTGTGACTCTGGAGGCTTATTTGCCATTATTGTAGTTGAAGGAGATGAAATTTGATCTGAGCTAATGACACATTCTAGTCATATGAATCTGTAAATATCATTTGATTTCCTCCAAAGATGAATTAAAGCTTCCCAACAGGAAATAAAAATGAAAAAGATTCTGAAGTTTCTCAGGGAGAAAGGATTATATAATTTCAAGACTGGAAGATGAAAGAGGAGAAGCATGTTGATTAGGCAGACACCTAGCATAGATCAGGCATGGCAAGTCACTCTGGTATTCTTGCCTAGAGAATCTCCATGGACAGAGGAGCCTGGCCTGCTGCGTTCCAAGAGGTTGCAGAGTTGGACATGACTGAGCAACTAAGCACAGCATAGCATAGATCAGGAACAATTTATGTGCTCAGAACCAATTATTATATTTAATTCTCACAACCACCTTTTCAGCTCCATGTTATTATCCTTATTTTACTTATGAGCCTGGAGATCAGAGTAGCCTCCAAGTCATAGAGATAAGAAGCATGTAAGAAAACTCTTAATTCCTTACTAGCTATTTGTGTCAAATAGAGCATAGAGATAAGTCAAACTTCTAGGCTCAGGGCCAAGTGGTTGAAACAGGACTGCACAGAGCCTTGACTTTCCCATTCCAAAAAACCCCACTGGGCTTTTATGGGCAAAGGGATGAGTCATTGGTATCATGCTTGCACATGTTTTCCCTAAGTGGCCACTCCTTAGGACAAAGCTACCAATGGGATCCCTCCCCTTTAGTTAAGTTCATTAACCTTGTCTATTATGTTATTCCCAGTTTATGGCCTCTTGGTGGGGTCCCAGTTCCCTGTGCAGCTCTTCTCCCATCTACTCTCCAAACTATTATAAGGTCATCATTCTGCTTGTTCCCAAATACCTCAAGTTTAGAGTTGATAATATCTTGAGCCTTTGCCCAAGAACTTCTAACAACTGAATATTCAATTTCCCATCATCCAAACCTACCATGCATGAACATCTCCAGCAATTAATTCCCTTTGGAAAGTAAGACCATTTGTGTTTTAATTCTCTAACCTTTGGAAATTTTTTCTTTATATCAAACTCAAATATATTGAGCTACTTCTGGCTAATCCTAGTTTTCTGAAAACTTAATGGATTTTTTTCAAATATTCACAGCAAGTCCTCATCCAGCAAAAGTTGAGAAGGGTTTGGAGTTGAGTCAAGTTTCCAGGCTTAGACTGACATTCATTCATTCAAAATCTACTTTTGAGTTACTATTAGCTGCCAGCTACAGTTGTGATTGCTCGGTATACATCAGTGGACAAAACCATGAGGAATAAATCTAACTCCTATTCCATAATAAAAGGTTTTAAATCTTTGAAGTCAGTTGTCTTTTTTCCATGGAGCCACCTCAGGCTTATAGGCTTAATCTATCCAGTTCATTATATATACGATATGATGTCACCATCCTGTATAGGGAGCCTCCTAGAAATGAGGGTCAAAAGAAAGTGGGCCACATTATTTTACTCTTCATCACACACTCTCAATGTCTAATAAATAGTAATATTCAATAAATAATTGTTAAAGATAATATGAATGCATCTTGCTTATTTCTCAAACTCCTCTAATTTGGGCTAGAATTAGTTCTAAATCTCCTTGAGCTAGAATTTATAAATTTACTCCCTGACTAATGATAGAAATCCTTTTTCAGTATGGAATAAGATTAATTACAAGTGTTGTTTTACAGAAACTACACAAAATAAAAGTATAAGTGGATGATTCAGGTAAAAGGTAGGCATTGAAATAAAGAATAAGCTTACAACCATAGGCAAATAAGAGATCTTGGAACCACCAAAAATGAGGACCACAGCACATCAAAAAATGGTTGTGGATATTTGGAACTTTAGGTTTATTTGTCTGAGTAAAGAATTTCCAAGAAGAGCAAACAAGGATTTTATTATTATCAGCAGTATATTTTGAACTGTAGCTCTCACTAGCAGAACCCACAATTTTTGCATGAGTATATTTAAAATAATTATTTGTCATCTTTTTTGAACTCCTAGCATTTAGTGCAAACAACAATTAACTTGTTAACTTCCTCTTGTACTGTCCTCTGGCATCTCCTAAAATATTACACTGTTGCATGTTTTGTGTTATTTTACTTTTGTTGTCTCTTTAACTAAAGTTATTTTTGTAAGAAGTATAATGTTTTTCACTTCTTTATGGGTCTCACAAAGTCTGCAAGAACATTGTTGTATTAGTATATAACATTGTTGTATTTGTATATAACAAATATATCCACAGATATATAATGGCTTAAAGGCAATTTAACTTTTATATCTTATTAATTTAACCAAGCTGTGTGTTCTTGTTTATAAACTTTGTGAATTCAGGCCTAGTAACTTTCACTATCTACTTCCTCCCTCCCTAGAACATTGTTGCGTCCTACATCAAGCTCATAAAAGCTCAAAGAGCTTAGCTGAGCCATACCGCATTCTTAAAACTTGGTTCTCAAATGCAAACATAATTTCCAGTCAATGTTATTGGAGAGTTGAGTCACAGAGGCATAGGTGACAGGGGGAGGTAGTTCTTTCCTGAGCAGCCACTTTCTAGATGAAAGATCTGTAGTCTAGAAGGAAAAAATGGATTCTGATGGACAGCTAGCTGTCTCTGCTAAGCACAAAGTGGTTTAACAAATATTTGTTGATGTACTTATATCAGCAGTAAAGATTAAATTGCTTTTATTTCTTCTTGGAAGAGTGCTATTAAATGCCCCTTAGAAATTTTAGAAAATTCTGCAGTAGTGTGCACTAGATTATGTATTTCTTCAACAATGATTTGAAAGATTGCTGATGTTTATCTAGGGAGATGTGAAGCAATTTAATATTATTAATTGCTAACAAACAGATAAGATTTACACGAATTGTCAAAGCTTAAAGCTCCAAATAATCATTCTTCACACAGGAAAATTTATTATGCCATTATGCTTATTTCTATCAGAGTTCCTATAGTGCAATTGCTGTTCGCTATTAAATTTTTATTGCACATTTAATTTATCTTTCCCTCTAGTGGGAAAATGTATTAGAGAATTCATTTGACACTAGTATCATCTTCTCTTCTCTTTTTCTCACTCTACTTGCACTGAAATAGATAGGAGTATATTTGTATCTTGGTATTAATTATACAAAAGCTTAGGAGAACAATGCTTGCTGCTGCCTGAAGGGAATTATCCAGCTAGAATTAG
The DNA here is from genome assembly GCA_007570785.1 of Antilocapra americana. Taxonomy (NCBI): domain Eukaryota; kingdom Metazoa; phylum Chordata; class Mammalia; order Artiodactyla; family Antilocapridae; genus Antilocapra; species Antilocapra americana. The sequence goes on along the minus strand of ML660200.1, from coordinate 8,136,324 downwards.
CTTTATGGAAAAGCAAGTGGACTTCCATTATAAACATCCATTCTCAGTGGTTTATAAAGAGTTTTGGAAAACATCCACTTATAAGTTAAAGCTTGCTTTTCATCGATTAAAATAGAAAATAATGTTTTCCAAACATTAAAGGCTTGTAAAAGGTTGAGGTTGGGTCTCTCATTTATAAGGCATTGTCTTGAAAATGAGACTTTATATTTCTGAAGGTAGAACTTCTATGAGCAAAGGTTAACAATCTCATTCTTCGCACCTCTTCCTGCCCCAAGAGTTACAATAGTTGAATCAAGAGAAAAACAATGGTACAAGATACATAACCCCTTTTTTTTTCATCACCAATGCCTTTTTCTTAACAGGGCCTAATTCAGTGGAAACACCTTAGGTCTTGATACAGTACAATCATTCTCTTGACTTTTGAAAAGATGTCTAGCTCTTGGACCTGATTCACCAAGACAGAAGTCAGCTTGTATTATTGACTGATCTGAAGGTTTGGTCTCTCATGGGATTTGATAACATACTGCAACTATATTTTTTACACATTGGACAACTACTGAAGTTTTGTTTTTGCTTTGGGTAGGAGGCTGGACATGACAAAATATTCATGATCCTATTTCTAGAGCCTAAGAGAGGTTAAATATTTTTTCCTTTGAGTTAATACAACTGTAAGGCTTGCAGATCTCAGAAGGGAATGCATAGCTGTCCTCTCTCTGGCAGGAAGTCTCTGAACCCTCCAGACTGGTGGTTATGATTTCAGTGTGCCTTCATCCCACCCCACTAAAGCATGTTTTCCTTTGGTCATGCTGTTTAATCTATATACATTCCCAGGTGGTGGTGCTGCTGCTGCTAAGTCACTTCAGTTGTGTCCAACTCTGTGCAACCCCACAGATGGCAGCCCATCAGGCTCCGCCATCCCTGGGATTCTCCAAGCAAGAACACTGGAGTAGGTTGCCATTTCCTTCTCCAATGCATGAAAGTGAAAAGTGAAAGTGAAGTCGTTCAGTCATGTCCGACTCTTTGTGACCCCATGGACTGCAGCCTACTAGGCTCTGCCATCCATGGGATTTTCCAGGCAAGAGTACTGGAGTGGGATGCCATTGCCTTCTCCACCCAGGTGGTGCTAGTGGTCAAGAATCCACATGTCAATGTAGGAGACACAAGTGATGCAGTTTTGAGCCCTGGGTGGGAAAGATCCCTTGGAGTAGGAAGTGGCAACCCACTCTAGTATTCTTGCCTGAAGAATTCCATGGACAGAGGAGCCTGGTGGGCTACCATCCATGGGGTCACAAATAGTTGGACATGACTGAGCGACTGAGCACAGCAGACACATATTTTTCAAATGACTATATTTAGTTCCTTATAGACATTGACATTAATGTCCTCGAGAATAGTGTTATTAGTGCTCCAGGGAGAAATAGTGCTTAAATCTGACAGTTACAAGGTTTAGGTCCTGGATAGTAGCTTGAGTCTTAAGAGCTTCTGAGTAATTTTTCCATCTTTCCTTTACTACCTGAAAGTATCAGCTAGTTGAGAAAGACTGAACAACCCACCAAAGCCAAGCTGCCTTTTCCGTTCATCTTCTGAGGGTTGTTTTCTGAAACCTCATGCATTATATTCAGCCTGACACATCATTTAGCGGAACTTCCACTTTGGTCATGGTGTACTCTTGCAACCCTACTCTTTGGAATCTTTCTGGCAGCCTCAGAACCACCTGGGACAAACTCTTTCTTTTTTTCTGATATTTCTATTTATATAATTAGGTAGAATGCCAGGGCTTGGTATCATTGGTTAACCAGCACACAATGCTTAGTAGCTAACCAGCACACGATGTTTAGTAGCTGTTCAAGAAGTTGTGTCTGTGTTGGTCAACCCTTTGGCTGATCTGTTTCAGAGACTTAGGGGAACCATCTGACAACCCTTTCCCATGAACTGATTCTCTAGCTCCCTCCTGCAAGATCCTTCCAGACACATACACACACACTCACTCACCCTCAACTGGTCTTAACACTTCACTGGTTACAAGTGACTGGAGCCTACTCAAAAAGGGTCCCAGATGAAGGAGGTGATTGAAGAATAGAGGAGGTTACAGAGGTGAGGAAGTGGTGAGCCACTGAGACTGCTCCTTCCATCTCTCACTGGCTCCTAGACTCCCATCTCAGACTTTATATATTGCCTTCATTTCTTTAGTTTTTCTCTGCAGAACAACTGTCTCTCTCAAACTCCCCTTTTCTGCTTCCCAGTTAGTTTACTTGTCAATAACTTGGTTTGCATGGTTCTGACTCCAACTCTGACTCTTGAGGAATATTTGGTTTAATCACACCCCATCAACTGCCTTCAGTCTTCATGTGTTTTTGTTCACATTTTTAAGTTTAGTAAGTGCAAGAATCTGTAGACTCCCAACTGACAGTCTTCTGTAGTCAGAATCATTTAAATATAGTTGAAATTCTGAAACCTCATTGTGTCATTTACTAAAACTAGGTGACTTGCTTTATGATATCATTTTAAATCATTAATAGTTTCATTATTTGAGGATTTATTAAAGAAAAAATAACAGGAACCACAGAAAAATAAGAGAGGTTTTGCCAAGTATTTTCAGGTAGAAATGAAATAAAGAAGGAATTTTTCTCTGTTTTCTTATGTCCTGAAAACTTTCCTGGGTAGATTCTAATTTTTATTCCAAACTTAAGTTAGCAATACAATTTATATAATAGAAAATTACTTTTTTCTCCTTTACTAAATAAATGTTGAATAAACTTCTAAGAATATTGGTTTGAAGACTATTCACTGATAAATCTGCCCAGGGTACCTGCCTTTGTCAGGCTGGCCTTGGTTGCATCTAGCATTCAGAGCCAGTTCTGACCCACATTATCTCTAAAAGCCATATTTAGGAATTGGCCCAGTTTCCTGTGTAAGGGATTTTAACCCTGGCTGCCCTGAACTTCTGGTTGAGTGTCTCCCCAGGTCAAGGAGAGCATTGAGTAGAAGGGAAGCTATCAAGAAGAGGGGTGGGAAAAAGGGGAAAGGCTGGAGCTGACCAGCCTTTGTCTCTGCCAGGATGACAACTGTCCCCTTGGACTGAGCAGAGGCTGCTCCTTTGCCAGGTTTGTCTACATTTTAGTCTGATTTCATCCCAGCATGTCACTTCCCTGCAGAGTCATGGATTGCCTCTCTGATTTGGTTTGGCAGCATTAATCTAAAGAACATGTTGGAACTTCCTGGTGGTCCAGTGGTTGAGACTGCTCTTCCACTGTAGGCAAATAACCATGTCTTGGCCAGGGATCTAAGATCCTATGTGCCACATAGCTCAGTCAAAAGAGAAAAATTAAAGGATACGTTTAATGGCCTGGGCATAGTTACTTGCATGGTTATGCTTTGTTTTGTTGGTAGCTGCTGACCTCTGTTAACACCGTGAGACCTTGAGTCTGCTAAAGCCTTGCTTCTGCTTGGAGCCCAGATTATCTTCCCTGACATTTGGTATTTGCAGTCACTGCCCTCCAGACACTGTGCTCTTAAAGGTGTTTTAATTCAGGGCCACTGCTGCTGTCAGAATGAATGCCTGTGATGGAGAAGGGAAGGTGGCAACTGCTCCAGGCAAGCTGTCTCCTGTCCTAATTCAATGCTGCCTCGTGAGGTCAGGCTTCTCTGCTCCCCAGGGTAGCGAGTCTCTAGGCGGGGCGGTATCCCCACACTCCTGATGGATTGCAGTGTTTGGGAACTCCTGGCTGGAGCTGCTGTCCACTGCACTGAGAGCTACTGTCGGCAGAGGAAGGAGAGCGAGCAGAGTTCACCTTAGAAGCTGTGCACATTTTTTCCCCAAGATTTAGTGTCACTTGTTATTAGAGTTGATGGTGCATGGCCACGCTTCTCCTGACTTCCCTGGTGTCAAGGGCTACCCAGGCTCTTCTGCAGGTGATAGTTCAGACTGGCAGTTTGGATGTTCTCTTTGATCCCTCTCATCCCCACAGACTTAAAACCCTCAGGCTCTCTCATTTCCTCTGGCGCTGCATTACATTCTGAGCAACATTCTCCCATTAGCCAAGGCCCTCTTTGTCTCACCCAGCAAGGACTGGAAAACAACAGTAGAGGGGCCAGTAAGAGGAGACTTGTGTAAATAGCAAATCTCCACACTTCAGTTGGAGATGGTTATGCAATAAGGCATTTTCCCTAAAGGGAAGTAGATCAAAGCATTGTCACTTTGACAGATTGCTTTCTCTGATGATTTACATGGTGGTTTTCTGAGGTCCAGAAGTTCTTATCACTTGTAACTCCCTCCAAACTTGAAACATTTTAGATTGGAAACTGAATAAAGAAAAACAAAATGAAACTGACAACCAGAAAGGGATCATTGGAATGCAGATTTCAGCCACTCTACAGGGTTCCTTTTGTCTCATCTCCCTGAAACCACTTACTGTTCTAGTTCCACACACTGACACCTTTTTCTCTAATATCCACAGATCCTACCATTGTGCTGTGAAACATGGGGCTTAAATTATTACATAGCTGTAGGTCTATTTCTAGGTCTTTAGGACTTTTAATACTGCAAAACTTTTTTCCCCTCTAAATTGGGGTGTAATGGCTTTGGGGGCAGAGGTCATATTTTATCTGGAGTAACCTGAGAATGGGGTGAATTGAGTCTTGAGTGGTTTTTCCCAGATTCAATTACAAACTCTGAAGTAAGCAGGAGAAAAAGCATATTATTGTAACATCATTAATGTTATGAAAAGCATTATTGACTTATTTATGCCTCCAAATCATTTTAGAAAGTGATTTGAGAAATCTTGTCTGTCTATGTCTTTATGCCTACAGGAGGATTTTTTTTTAAGGTGAGGAAATGGCAGCAAAAGGAAAATGAAATTAGAAAAATAAGATAAATAGAAAGTTTGATAATATATAATGAATATCAAAAGACACTATCTCCCTGCTTGAGATGAGTCACAAGTTTAGTTGCAAATTTATCAGCAACCAAAACAAAGGGGAAATACAATCTGTTACAAACATTATGACGCCCATAAAATGAAAACTTAAGTAAAAGCACAGAATGACTGCTGTTTATAGTTCTGAGATACCAGTATCTAAAACTGACAATTCCTGAGAAGGGCCACTGATGCTATTATTGCCAACACTTTGTCATTGCCAACATTTTCAAAAACAGGCAAGTTTCTCAGCATCCTCCCAGCACATGATAGCTGGGGTTTTAATAGACGTATTAATAGTAGCTCGTAGTTTAATAGATGTTGTTCCATGACACTTCAAAACAGTTCATCATGCAGTAGTATTTTTCTTGCTGAAACCAATGGAACAAAAATTTTGTGTGGTTTGTATATCAGTAAGCATTGGTAATCAAGCCAGTGGAGGACAGGTGTGACAAACTATTAATATCACTAAAGTTATGGTTGTGTACTTGAGTAGAAGGTCATAAAATCTCCCCCAAGAGGAAGCCTGAATATTTGTGTAAATAGTTAAGCAGGAAAAGTATCTCATTTGAAATAACTGCCATGACATTATTATGTAAATGTTCATGACCATGTGTTCCATACTAGCAAATAAAAAAAAAAAAAAAAGGAAGCAGGAAGATATTATCCATAACTGCAGATCTAGAATCGAGGGAAAGAATAAAGAGTAGAAAATGTTTGTTAGAATCTTCCCTGGTGTCCAGTGGCTGAGACTATGTGTTCTCAATGCAGAGGTCTCAGGTTTGATCCCTGGTCAGGACACTAGATCTCACCTGCTGCAAGTAAAAAAAAAAAAAAAATTCCTACATGCTTCAGTGAAGGTCTAAGATCTCACTTACTGTGACTAAGATCCAGAGCAGACAAAAAAATAAAACAAATTTAAAAAAGAACAGGGTTAAAGAATTGGTTAATGATTCTCCATGAACCCACGCTTTTAGGAAATCGGACTGATAGTCTTGTTCATTTTGTCTGTTACAGTATCTTGACAGTGACAGTGTTTGGTGGTCTCATAAGCTTTCCGAATCTGGAGAGCTAGAGAGGAAAGGGCATAACTTGGAGAATATTTACCAAATTATGGTGGGTGAAGGGAAATAAAATACTTGCTGAAGAAAAGAGGGATAAAGGCTGATGAGAGGAGAGAAGGAAGGACCAGAAAAGAAAGAAGAGAACTGGGCAAGGAGAAAGGAAAAAGAGAGAATGGGATGGACACAAGGAGGAGTAGAGAGAGAGGAAATGGGGAAGAAAAGACATTCTAAATAAACCCCAAACAGTGTTCAGCAACTTGACTTTCATGTAAAAAGCTGTCAAGAGTTAAGTTTCCTCTTCAGTGCACAGAAGGTAAAGAGAAATGAAAGGAACTTTTCCTTCCCTCACCCCATCAATCTTCTTCCCGCCTTGGAGGTTTTTTTCATGCCCCACTGCTACAGTGGCTCACTGCAGGTGGAGGACAGTCCCTCCAGAGGGAGAGCAAGAGACACACAAGAGTTTGTGTTCCAGAGCACTGGAGACAGAGTCCAAAGGGGTTGGGTTATGCAAGGCCTTGCAAAGGCCGATCAAGAGCACAAATTTTGCTTCATAGTCTAGATGGCAGCATTGCAGGGTTTTACAAAGGTGAACAGTGAGATCAGAGGTTCAATTTAGAAGTATTCCTTTGGCAGCATTACAGAGCACAGATTGAAGAGGGCACTTGCTCAATTCTGTCTCCAAATACTTTGAGATGAGCCCTTTGATCCCTGGCATTTCATGCCACCTTGAAGTCGTGAGCATTCTTGCATTGTTCATTGTTTTTCCAAGAATGGCCTTATAAAAAGTCAAAGTACACCAAAGACCAACATGCCAGGCTCCTTTTTCTGAAGCAGCATTTCAAGTCAGCCTGCCATATCTGAAGCTTCCACATCCCAGCTGAATTGTTTGCTTGAATCCAGGGATATGGAACATGTGGATATAGAAGAGGAGTAGGGGTGACTTTACTGTTATTTTATATGAAGGACTTGAGCAACCAGAGATTTTGGTGTGGGAGGTGGAGGGAGGCCCTAGAACCAATCCCCATTGGATACTGAGGGATGACTGTATAATAAGTCATTTCCTGCTTGAAAACTATCTCAACCGTTCTCATTCCTAGTAGAAAAGTTCCTCATTAGCCCATGTCTATGCATTCCTCACTTGGATGTTACCCTGTCTTCAAGGTACTTAAAATTCATCTTTCTCTAAATTCTCTTCTCTAGTGAAATTGGTCTACTTATTCCCTAAATAGACCCATAATACTGATGTTGTTTTCTCTTCTCAGGATTCCTTCTGCACTTTTCTCTTTTGAGCCAGTGAATTCCCAAACTTTAAATTCATATCAAATGTTTTCATTGCTAAGGAAGCAAAATAAATTACAAACAGCCTGGTCTCTAAAAGCAAATGTGGCTGGGTTTAATTCTAGATTTATTGTCAGCAAACAGGTAGTACAATGTCCCAGCCAGGATGTGGACTTTGATACAGTTGAAATCCAGAATATTTCCATCACCATGAGGATCTCATGTTACTATTTTATATGCTATATTTACTTTCTTCTCATTCCCCTCCTTGACTCCTGGCAATCAGTTATCTGTATTTCTATAATTTTGTGTTTTTAAAATACTATTTAAATGGAATTATTTAGTATGTAACTTTTGAGATTAAATTTTTTTTACTCGGCATAATTCTCTAGAGATTCTTCCAGACTATTGCATATATCAATAGATCATTTATTTTCACTGCTGAATTATGTATTCCATGGTATGAATGTAGCATAGTCTGGTTGACTTTTCACCCACTGAAGGACGTATGAACTGTTTCCAGTTTTTTTCTATTATAGGCATGACTGCTATGAACATTCTTGTACAAATTTTTGCCTGAACATATATCTTCATTTCTCTGGGATAAGTAGCCAAGAGTGCAGGTACTGGATTGTATGATAGTTTTCGATTTTTGTTGTTTTAAGAAACTGATGAACTCGTTTTCATAATGATTGTATCATTGTTCGTTTTTACCAACAATATATGAGTGATTCCATTTGTAAATATCCTCACTAGCATTCAGTGTTGCCACTACTTTTTATTTTAGCCATTCTGATAGGTTTATATTGAGATCTCATTGTAGTTTTAATTTGCATTTAGTGAATAGTTAATGGTGTTGAATATCTTCTCATGTGCTTATTTTCTATCTGTATATTTTCCATGGTGAGATGTATCTCCATATCTTTTAGTCTTTTGCCCATTTTCTAATTGATTGCCTTTTTGCTTGAATTTTCTTCTTATATCGGGTCTAGTCCATTATCATGTATGTGGTTTACATATATTTTCTCCCATTCTGTAACTTGTTTTTTCATATTTTTAACAAGCTCTTTCCCAGAGCAAAAGTTTTTTTTTTATTTTTGATGAACTCCTAATTTACAATTCTTCTCTTTTATCAATTGTCATTTTGGTGTCAAGTCTGAGAATTAGCCCTACGTCCTGAAGATGTTCTCTTACGAAGTTTTGTTAGCTTTAAGTTTTATGTTGGTTCATGATCTACTTTGAATTAGCTTTTTTATAAGACGTGATACTTAAGGTGAGGTCTGGTTTTTTTTTGCTTTATTGTCCAATTGTTCTAGCACCATTTGTTGAAAAGGCCATCCTTCCTCCATTAAATTACTTTTGTACATTTGTCAAAAATCATTTGGGTGTATTTGTGTGAGTCATTTTCTGAGTTCTCTATTCTGCTTGATTTATCTATGTAACTATTCCTCCATCAATGCCTTGGAGTCTTGTTAACTGGAGTTATGTAATAACTATTGAAGTCAAGTAGACTGATTATTACCACTTTATTCTTATTTGTCATATTTGTTTTAGCTATTCTAGTTCCTATACCATTCTATATAAATTATAAAATAATATTGTCCATATTAATAAACATCTTGTTAATACTTTGGTTGCATGCTAAGTCTTTAAGTTGTGTCCAACTCTTTGGTGACCCCATGGATTGTAGCCTGCTAGGTTCCTCTGTCCATGGGATTTTCCAGGCAAGAATACTTGAGTGGGTTGCCGTTTCCTCCTCCAGAATATTTTGACTGGAATTACAGTAAACCTAAATGCCAGTTTGGGAAAAATGGATATCACTGCTTTGCTAAATCTTCTAATCCATGACCATGATTCTCCACTTATTATTATATTTTTGATTTTTTTCCATTAGCAGTGTATTGTTTTTAATCTGTAAGTCATATTTATGTTTTGATAGATTTACATCTAAATCATTGTTTTTGAATGACTATAAATGTTATTGTCCTTTAAATCTTGTTTTCTACATGTTAGCTTTCACTATATAGACATGCAGTTGATTCTTGTGTGTTGATCTTGTAGTTCATGAGCTTGCTGAATTACTAGGAGGTTTTGGGGGGAAAGATTCCTGGGGATTTTCTAGGTAAGCAATTATGCCATTCCTAAATAGGCACTGGAGAAGGAAATGGCAACCCACTCCAGTATTCTTGCCTAGAGAATCCTGTGGACAGAGAGCCTGGTGGGCTGCCATCTGTGGGGTTGCAAAGAGTCAGACACAACTGAAGTGACTTAGCAGCAGCAGCAGCAAATAGGCACAGTTTTACTTCTTCATTTCCAGTCTGAATGCCTTTTATTTCTTTCCTGGTTTTATTGCCCTGGCTAGAACTTATAGCATTATGTTGAATAAGAATGATGAGAACAGATATCCCTGCCTTGTTCATGATCTAAGAGAAAATGTTGAATAATTCAGTCTTTCACCATTATGCATAATATTAGTTGTAAGTTTTCTGTAGATTCCTCTGTAGCTGAGGCAGTTCTCTATGTCTTGTTTTTTTCTTTCTTCTTCTTTTTTTAATTATCAGTGGGTGTTGCAGACTAAATACATGAAGGAGATGCTTCAGAGAAAAGCATCTTTCTGTCTGAAAGAGGTCCAAGAAAGTTTACCACGTTTGCAGTTCAGAAGGTAAAGAGGAGTGGGATGTGGCTTCATAACTGTGGACTAGAAGGTTAATATATAGAACTCTGAAACTGGCATACTTCATTCATGCCTGATGTTCATAGTTGAGGCAACTCTGGCATTTCCTATTTTCTGGAAATCTTTATCCACTGGCCAAATGACCTGCACCCTATCCTCTCACAATAAAGCTGTTTCTGTTGACCCATGGTATATGCTGGGCTTCCCAGTGGCTCATTAGTGAACAGTCTACCTGCAATGGAGGAGACATGGGAGACACATGGTTTTGATCCCTGGGTCAAGAAAATACCCTGTAGGAGAAAATGGCAACCTACTCTGGTATTCTTGCCTGGAAAATCCCATGGACAGAGGAGCCTGGTGGGATACAGTCCATGGGGTTGCAGAGTCAAACATGACTGAGTGACTGCTGGATGCTAACTTTGTCATCTATGAACAGAAATCACAGATGGAAGACAAGTGAAGAAAACTCAAAGCCTGAAAGAAAAAGGGGATAGGACTTTATAAGATCCTATAAATCAACTAAATTCTTTTTTCACAGAGTATATTTAACAAATGATACCAAATATTGAAGAACCAAGCAATAAGATAATTAGCATTTGCATTGAATATATACATATACATATACATATATGTACTAAAAACTAGAAGAACAAAACTGAAATAATTAAAAATTATTGCTGTTAGAGTCTTGAGATGGGGTAAGTTGGGATGATGAGATGTTACTTTTGATCAAAAATCCTTTTGTTGTAAATTGAAACTAATATCGTAAATCAGCTATACTTCAATAAAAAGAAAAGAGTGTATATTATTGATGCCAGCAATTACAAGTATGTATTATGTCTTTAAAAGAGCCATTGCCCATCATTTTGTTGCTTATGTATTTGAAGGTAATAAAACTACTACTTAAAAATATCCTCTGATATTAATTTTATAAAAAAGATGCTTTGGATAAAACTAAATATTTAAACTGCAAAACAGATTTATAAACAAATGAAAAGGATGCCAGAAGAAAACATAGCTCTATTTCTCTAATTTTTAAAGCTTTTAGATAAACCTTTGTAAGAGGAGCATTTAAAAAAATATCTGGCATGTAATAGATGCTCAGAGAGCATTTGTTGAATGAATTGAAGTTGTGAGCTAGTTATTTAAAAAGTTCTAAACTTTCCCCCTTTCATCCACATATTTATTTGTTTTTGTTTAAATAATTTAGAACTTTTGACCTGTATTTCTGTTATTATTCTGTTTTATTTACGTCTTGTAAATTGAGTGGTTAACTCATTTTAGTGATCATAGCCCATTCTTTTAAAACCATAATAAAAAACACAACTTCTTCATTCTTGAGTGTTTAAATAAGTTTTGCAGTGGCTGGTCTACACCTTTCAATAATTTTCTCAGAAATGCTATTTGGGTATTAGACTTCTTATACTTATATATATATATATATATATGTAAGTATAAAAGTTATTTGAGTATTTTTAGGCTTTTTACACTCATATCTATATCTACCTATATTTACACATATAAAACATTTGCAGCATTTCCATACAAATGGCAATTGGATGAATATCTTTGTTTAACAGGTTTTTGCCTAAATCTCTACATTGTCTTTTTCTTTTCATGTTATATAAGGGCAATCTGCCTTTAGCTAGAATACAGTTTTTTTTATGCTTTCTCTGTTGATCCTTGGATACTTGTAGGGTTCTTTCTCTAAATTTGAAATTTAAAATTTTTATCAAGAAGTCTCTTTTCATTAAATTTTTCAAATTCTTTGTGAGCACCTTTTGATTTCTCAAAATGAGGTAGGACAAATCCCAAATTGAGTATCACCAGCTGTTCATCTTCTCAGTTTGGAAGTGCCTTGCTTTTCCTTTTAAGAGAAAGAGTATTTTTGGATAAGTGAAAGTGGCTTTCAAATGTACTAAAGTTTGTACAGGATCATCATGTCAGTGAAGGAGATAAACTCCATAGCTATGTTATATTACCGTGGCTTATCAACAGGATAGCTTTTCCTTTAGTTAGCTACCCATATGAGAAGCCAGTACATATAGAATTGCTGTGATTTCTAGTCCATGAAACGTGCTCAAGGCATGCCCAAGGAACTGGATAATATGTCAGTAAGCGGAAAAGAAAGAAAAAATCGAAAAACCTTATGTACAATTTAACAGGACTATGCATAGTTGAAAACTCTTTTAGTCTGAGCATCCCCGATAGTTCTGGTACTTTTGGAGTATCTTTCTGCCTTTCACTGAGTCAAAAATAAATTCAACAAAGGCAGAGACAGTACCCACTAATTGTCTTCAGCCCATGTCGTGGGATACATCCATGGTATTCAGTTGGTTTTGACTGACAGATGTGCTAATCATTCACTTGGATAGGTATTATTGAAGAATGTCTCAGCTTGAATCCAAGCTGTATTTACCTAAGTCATTGGGTCTGAGTCACATATAATTCAGGCTCATTTTGAAATGTCATGTGGATAGATACATTGACCCTTGTGGCCTTTTATTGTGAAGTTCCTAGGACCTTGCTACTCATCACATGATTTAGGAACCAACAAGATCGAGATCACCTGGGAGCATGTTAACAGTGTAGGATCACAGGTCCCCTCATGTTCTGTGTGTGTGCATACTCAGTTGCTAAGTTATGTCCAGCTCTTTGTGACTGCAGAGACTGTAACCCACCAGGCTCCTCTGGCCATGGGATTTTCCAGGCAAGAATACCGGAGTGCCTTGTCGTTTCCTTCTCCAGGGGATCTTCCCTACCCAGGGATTGAACCCACTCTCCTTTATTGGCAGGCAGGTTCTGTACCACTGAGCCACCTTCATGTTCTATTGGATTAGAAATGACACATTAAATTTTGACAATCACTATTCTTGGAGTTTCTACAGCAAATGCATCCTAAAGGAAGAACTGAAGTTTGCACAGACTGTTGCCCAAACTCACGGGTTGGATTTGATGAGCTTGATCATTTTAACTGGGGGAAGTTAAAATCTGTGTGGGCTTTGAGTTCAGCCATCTTCTGCAGCTTTGGTGCCTGCAGCTTTGACTCTTATGAGAGATAGCTCCTGAGTTCTTGGCTGTGCAAAGATACCCATAACATTGGCATTGATGGACACACTGGCATAGTGCTAGTCATCATCTGCAGAGCTGCTGCTCTTGGCTTTGCAGCAACAAGAAGCTTCAACCCCATGAGCCGAACGAAAAGAGAGGGAGAGTGCTGTTGACTTCCTTTTGCCAAGAAGGCTAGTTTTTGGAGCACAATCTCACTTTCTACCTCAGAGAAAATGGAGCCATCTGATGGTTGGCCTGTCATTTACAAAATTGCTTTCATCTGCATGCATTCTGTCCTTATTTTATGTCCTGATTTCATGACATTTTGCTTTCTTAAGGATCACATGCCGTTATTCATCCCCTTAATCTCATGTATCTTTAATCCCTCTTGAAATACTGATCTCCTTGAATTAATTTTTAAATCTATATTTCTTTTAAAATAATAGTTCCTTTGATTCATCTTCCGTACTGTTAGGCTCTATTTCTTCTTTTAAAAAATTTAAGTGCTTTTATTATTTTGAAGTGTGCCAGGAGTATTTTTTTCCTTGTAATTTCAGTTTTTCTTTAATGTATTTATGTTTTTTCCCCAGCTTTACTGAGATTGTAATTGTAACATAACAATGTGTAAGCTTAAGGTGTACAGTGTAGTGATATGATATATTTGTTATTTTTAAAGATATCCTTCTTAAAAAGTTATTGCAACTATTATTTTTCTTTCTTTATCTTTATTTATTGTCACTGATTTTTAAAGCTGTAGTTTATACTCTAATGTAGAAAAACTGCAAAATAATTATGTGTGAATGACTAAATAATGTAATTTTTACTGTTTTTCAGTTTTAGAAGAATAGAATTATGTATATGTAAATATATATATATATGTGTGTGTGTGTGTGTGTGTGTGTGTCTGTCTGTCTGTCTGTCTTAATTCTTTTACTCATGTGTATGAGATTCATCCATAATGTTAGTTGCAGCTAATTGTTCATTTTTACTACTGTATAATGTTTTATTGTATGAATGTATCACAGTTCACTTATTCATTCTTCCCTAAATGGACATTTGACCTGCTTCTAGTTTATAGCTATTATGAATAATGTTTCTATTAACATATCTGTACAAATATCTAGGCACACATTTTTGTATGAGTTGCTGTATGGTATATTCCTGGGATGGAATTGCTAGGTCATAAGTCACATATCTCTAATTTACTAGATAATGCCAAATGTTTTCCTTTTCATTAACTATATTTAGTGCATTCCTTTTCTCAGTATCCTCACCAACAGTTGATAGTGTCAGACATTTTACCCTTTCCCAAGACAGTGAGTGTGTAATGCTATTTCATTGTAGTTTTAATATTTATTATCCTGATTACACATGAAACTATGCTTTTTATTTATGTTGACTAGTTAGACTCTTTTTATATAAGTGATTATTCAATCTCAGTACAGTTCAATTGCTTGTCCAACTCTTTGCGACCCCCATGGACAGAAGCACGCCAGGCTTCCCTGTCCATCACCAACTCCCAGAGATTGTTCAAACTCATGTTCATAGAATCGGTGATGCCACCCAACCATCTCATCCTCTGTCACACCCTTCTCCTCCTGCCTTCAATCTTTCTTAGCATCAGGGTCTTTTCCAGTAACTCAGTTCTTCCCATCAGATGGCCAAATTATTGGAGTTTCAGCTTCAGCATCAGTCCTTCCAAGGAATATTCAGGACTGATTTCCTTTAGAGTTGGCTGGTTTGTTCTCCTTGCAGTTGAAGGGACTGTCAAGAGTCTTTTCCAACACTACAGTTCAAAAGGATCAATTCTTTGGTGCTTAGCTTTCTTTGTGGTCCAACTCTAACATCCATACATGACTACTGGAAAAATGATAGCTTTGACTAGATGGACCTTCATCGGTAAAGTGATATCTCTGCTTTCTAATATGCTGTCTAGGTTTGTAATAGCTTTTCTTCCAAGGAACAAGGCATCTTTTAATTTCGTGGCTGCAGTCACCACCTGTAGTGATTTGGGAGCCCAAGAAAAGAAAGCCTGTGAATGCTTCCATGTTTCCCCATCTATTTGCCATGACTCTTAGTTTTTTGAATGTTGAGTTTTAAGTCAGCTTTTTCACTCTCCTCTTTCACTTTCATCAAGAGGCTCTTTGGTTCCTCTTCACTTTCTGCCATAAGGGTGGTGTCATGTCTATATCTGAAGTTATTGATATTTCTCCCGGCAATCTTGATTCCAGCTTGCGATTCATCCAGTCCAGCATTTTGCATGATGTACTCTGCATATAAGTTAAATAAATAGGGTGACAATATACAGCCTTGACGTACCCCTTTCTCAATTTGTAACCAGTGTGTTATTCCATGTCCAGTTCTAGCTGTTGCTTCTTGACCTGCATACAGATTTGTTAGGAAGCAGGTAAGGTGATCTGGTATTCCCATCTCTAAGAATATTCCACAGTTTGTTGTGATCCACACAATCAAAGGCTTTAGCATAGTCAATGAGACAGAAGTAGATTTTTTTCTGAATTCTCTTGCTTTTTCTATGATCCAACTGATGTTGGCAATTTGATCTCTAGTTGCTCTGCCTTTTCTAAATCCAGAACATCTGGAAGTTCTCGGTTCATGTACTGTCAAAGTCTGGCTTGGAGAATTTTGAGCATTACGTTGCTAGCATGTGAGACGAATGTAATTGTGTGGTAGTTTGAACATTCTTTGGCATTGCCTTTCTTTGGGATTGGAATGAAAACTTTTCCAGTTCTGTAGTCACTGCCGAGTTTTCCAAATTTGCTGGCATAGAGTGCAGCACTTTCACAGCAACATCTTTTAGGATTTGAAATAGTTCAACTGGAATTCCATCACCTTCATGAGCTTTGTTCATAGTGAGACTTCCTAAGGCCCTGAGAGCAACTGAACTGTACTGAGTCTAACTAGCCAGGATGTCTGGCTCTAGGTGAGAGATCACACCATTGTGGTTATGTTTGTCATGAAGATCTTTTTTGTACAGTTCTTCTGTGTATTCTTGCCACCTCTTCTTAATATCTTCTGCATCTGTTAGGTCCATACCATTTCTGTCCTTTACTATGCCCATCTTTTCATGAAATATTCCCTTGGTATCTGTAATTTTCCCATTCTGTTGTTTCCTCTATTTTTTTTGCCTTGATCACTGAGGAAGTCTTTCTTATCTCTCCTTGCTTTTCTTTGGAACTCTGCATTCAGATGGATATATCTTTCCTTTTCTCCTTTGCCTTTAGCTTCTCTTTTTTTCTCAGCTATTTGTAAGGCCTTCTCAGACAACAATTTTGCCTTTTTGCATTTCTTTTTCTTGGGAATGATTTTGATCACTATCTCCTGTACAATGTTACAAACCTCTGTTCATAGTTCTTCAGACACTCTATCAGATACAATCCCTTGAAACTATTATTCAGTCTATTTGCCCATTAAAAAATGGATGGCTTATTTCTTATTAATATATAGAAATTCTTTTTTATACTAATATTTTACTGCAGATACATTTTACCAACCTGAACTTGCATTGAATACATTATCTTTGTGAACTTAAATTTTAATATTAATGCAATTGAAAGTTTTCATTTATGGATAGTAATTTTTGTGTCTTATAAGGAATTGTTTTTAACTAGAACTTCTAAAGGGTTATCTTAAAAAAAACCCTTATGATTTTTCCTTTCATTTTTAATCTTTAAACTACCTGAACTTGATGGTTGTGTATTTATGAGAAAGTAATAGTTCATCTTAATTTCCTTCTGTGTGAATATCCAGTTATCTAAGAATTATTTCTTGCAATGCTGTCATTTTCCCCTTTCACAATGACATCTCTGTCATATATCCAATATCTATTATGAATATGTCTATTCTCTGCCCTTTATTACATTGCTCTATTTGTCTATCCATTGTTACCATAGTTTAAAAATAATTCTAACATACAGTAGAGGAAGGCCTTCCAACTTAGTTTTCTTCTTTAAAAGTGTCTTGGTTATCTTTGGTCTCCTTGTATTAAGTTGGCCAAAAACTTTGTTTGGGTTTTCTTGTAAGGTGTTATGGAAAAAATAGAATGAAGTTTCTGGTCAACCTAATACTTCAATATATTTTAGAATATACTTTTCAAATTCTGTAAAAGTTATCTGACTAGCATATTGGATGGGCCTGAATTAAATCTATAAATCAATTCAAATATAATTGACATTTTTAATGATGTTTCAGTCTATTAATATCTCTCAGTACATTTCAGCAAAGCTTATGTATGCATGCTATGCATGCTTAGTCACTTCAGTTGTGTCCGACTCTCTGCAACCTCATGGACCATGGCCCGCCAGGCTCCTCTGTCCATGGATTTCTCCAGGCAAGGGTACTGGAGTGGGTTGCCATTTCCTTCTCCCAAGCTTATTTATTTATATATATGGAGATACTTATATATATGTTAATACAGTTTACATATATGAATATATATAAAAATATATATTAAAGGTGCTATACATATATATTTAGCATGTTTTTATATTTGATGCTATTGTCAATGGCATCTTCTTTAAAATTTTATTTTCTGGTGATTTTTTCTGATATTCTAAACAAAGCTGTTTTCATAAACTGATTTGGTATTCAGCAACATTGTTATAATCACATATTATTTTAAATAATTCATCTCTAGATTATTTTTGGATTCTATACATATGCAATCATATCATTTGTATGTAGACACATAAAAGTGTAGACACTTTTATCTTCCTTTTCAAATTCTTGCACATTTTAAAATAATTGAAGTATACTTGAAAAAATTGTAAGATATTTAGAGTATATAGTGTGATGGTTTGATAAATGCATACGTAGTGAAAGGATTCCTACCATAGAGCTAGTTTATACCCATCACCTTACATATTTACCCCCCACTTTTTTTTTGTGAAAACATTGAAGTTCCACTCTTAGAAAGTTTCACTTATGTAATACAGTATTATCACCTATAGTGAATACATTAAACATTAGATCCTCAGACCTTATTCATTTTATAACCGAATGTTAATATCTTATCAGCCTCTACCTAGTTTTCTCACCCCTATCACCAGGCCCTGGCAACCATCATTCTCATCTCTGTTTCCTGTAAGTTAATTTTATTTTAAACTCACATGAAAGTAATACCATACAGTATGTTTTTCTCTGTCTGGATTATCCCACTTAGCATCATGACCTCCACATTCATTCATAATATTGCAAATGGTAAAAACACCTTCCTTTTTAAAGCTCAATAATATTCCATTGTTTATGCCTCATTTAAAAAATCTGTTAATTCATCAATGGACATTTGGCGTGTTTCTGTGCCTTGACTATCCTGTACAATGCTGCTGCAAAGTACAGATATCTCTTTGCTATAATGAGTATTAGTTTCCTTTGTATATGTACCCTGAAGTGAGATTTCTGGATCATAATGTAATTCTATTTTTAATTTCTTGAGGAACCTCCAGAATGTTTTCCGGAGTTCTTCACCAGCTTGCATTCCCACCAATATTGTATGAGGGTTCCCTCTTCTCCATATGGTTGAGGATATGCTAAAACCTTTCAGTGTCCCAAAGGATTACAGTCAGCAGTTGGATGCAGGCTAATTAAAGGTTGACCCTCTGGCAATAGTTGGGAAAGTGTGCAGTCTAATTTCTTTCAGGGAAAGAGTGAGAGACGGGCATTTTCCTCCATTCCCTCTGTGCCGAGCCTGAGGATAGAGCCACCAGAGTGGGGGTGCTTGTGTGTGTCTGACTCTTCATGACCCCGTGGATCATAGCCCCCAGGATCCTCTGTCCATGGAATTTTCCAGAGATGAATACTGGATCAGGTTGCCATTTCCTACTCCAGGGGATCCTCTCCACCCTGAGAATGAACGTGCATCTCTTGCGTCTCCTGCATTGGCAGGCGAATTCTTTACCACTGAACCACCTGGGAAACCAGGATTTCTTTTGCACTAAAATGCACTAAAAAGCTGCTTCTTTGTTTGCTCTATTCCTGTGGAACTTGTGAATGTTTAAAGCTCATTTTGTTTTCAAAACTAAGTGATTTGGGGGCCTTAAAGTTGGGGTGCTAGATGTGTAGACAGGCTTTTTCCAAGGAGGTGCTGGCAACTTGGTTTTACTATTGGAGCATATAGGAAGGAGGAGGGGAAAGTGCCCACTGGCTCTTTTGGAAAAAGTGCCTCCTGACTCTTTTGGGCTCCCAGACCATCACAATAGCTAGATGTAAGCTAATTAGAAGCTCAGGCTGCAGCTTATAAAGTATGTAGGCAAATCTCTTCAAGGAGAAGACTGAATGATGAACATTTTTTTTTAATTTCCCTAATTTGTTTATTCATACCGATGTTCTTATTTATTTATTTATGTTATGGCTTTAAGGACTATTTCCTCCTCCCCAAACTTATTCATTTGTAATTGAAGGAAAATTGCTTCACAATATTGTGTTGGCCTCTGCCTTACATCAACACGAATCAACGATAGGTATAACATGTGTCCTCTCTGTCTCTAATCTCCCTTCCATATCTCACGGCTTCCCACCCCTCTAGGTTGTTACAGAGCCCTGGTTTGAGTTCCTTGAGTCATACAGCAAATTCCCATTGGTTATCTATTTTACACATGGTAGTGTATATGCTTTCATGTTACTCCCTCCATTCGTCTCACCCACTACTTCATTCTCCTCACCCACGTCCATAATTCTGTTCTCTATGTCTCCGTCTCCACTGTTGCCCTGTAAATAGGTTTATCAGTACCATCTTTCTAGATTCCACCTATATGCATTAATGTTAATATACAATATTTATTTTTTTCTTCCTGACTCTTTCTGGCTCCCTCTGTGCTAGGAACTGGGGTATATCGGCTGGGAGTGCTCTAAAGCCCTTTAACAATTGCTTCTTTTTCTGCTATGGTCCTATAAATGTAAGTGCTGGTGGCTTTCAGAGCTAGGCGATTTGGGAATCTCAGTTGGGTAGTAGTTTTAAAAGTTGGGGCACTAGCTGTGTGTTCCAAGCCCTTGGTTTCTGAGGAGAAAGCTGGGAGTTTGGAGTGCCTTCCTGATAATGGCACAATGCTCAGGGTAGCATTTATGGTGGGAATGTGTCAGTCTTTGCTACCCATTTTGATGTGGTATTTTCTCCATCAGCTAATGTGTAGGACTTACTCATGTAGCTTCTGGGTTTCTCTCAAGAAGAAATTGTTCTGAATTAAATAGCACCACTGACGCAATGGACATGAGTTTGAGCAAACTCTGGGAGATAGTACAGGACAGGGAAACCTGTAGTGCTGCAGTTCATGTGTTGCAGAGTCAGACATGACTTAGCAACTGAACAAGAGCAACAAAGCTGTATGTATATTCAACTATCCTAGGGAGGAGGGAAATTCAGGAGCCTCTGTGTTGCCATCCCCTCCTGGAAATCCTCAATTCTTACACATTTTATTTCTTTTTTTATTTTACCATGTTGGGCTTAATCTCCAAAACAATGTCAAGTTAAAGGGTGATAGTGAGAATCCTTGTTTTATTTTTGTTCTAAAAGGGAAAGATTTTAAATCTGATGTTTTGCTAAAGTTTTTTAAAGTTTTCTTTTTCTTGTATATATTTTTATTTGGATTCAGGAAGTTTCTTTCCAAATGAATTCCCAAGACTTTTCCTTCTTTAAAATGAATGTGTGTTAAATTTTATTGAGCCTTCTTTCAGAAACTACTGAAATCATTGTATAGCTATTTGGCAATCTGTTACTAGGAGGAGTATACGAATTAATTTTCTAATGTTAAAAAAATTTGCATTTGAACCAGTTTTTTGATAGATTAATGAGTTTGCTTTGTTAACACTTTAAGTTATTTGTATTATTATAATATACTAATTATAATATTGATTAGTAAAATTATTTGCAACTTTTCCTCTTACACTGTTCTTGTAATTTCATATCCAATCTATGCTGGCCCCATAAAATGAGTTGAGAAGTGCTCCCTCACTTACTCTACTTTTTCATTCCTCTTCTCTACTTATTATGTAAACATTTAAATTGTTTTTTTTAAGAATTGGTAAATTTCCATGGCTAATCACATATTGGGGTTTGAGTTTTGGGAGAAAATTTTGAAAATTACTGAGTCATTCACTTTAATGGCTACAGGGCTGTTGAAATTTTCAAATCCTTCTTGGTTTTGTTTGGTTATCTTTTTATTGAACTGTATACATTTGTTGTAATTTTAAAAAATATTCACATAAGGGTGATTTAATATCCTCTTATCATCCATTTAATGTCTTGAGCATCTGAGATGATATTTCTTTATCTATCCCTTGTGTTGACTAATTGTGCTTCTTCTGTTTTTTTCCTGTAAGCTTTACTGGTCATTTATAATTTTTTTTTATTAATCTTTTAAAAAGACTTGATCATCTCTACTGAATGTCTGCTTTCATCAATAATTTCTAGTCAAGTTTTTATTATTTTCTTCCATAACCTTTATCAGTTTAATATGCTTTCCTTTATCTCATTTTTTGTGATGGTATCACAGATTGGATTCACTTGACTCATACACTGAGATGAAGCTTGTAGTGCAAGATGGGAAAAAGTAGAATGAAAGCAGAAGCAATGCCAAACTGTGATGCAGGCTCTGTAAGCCTGAGCCAACTTGGTGGGGAGCTCTAGAGCAAATACTGTCCTTCAGAGAATTTGAATATAGTGTTGGATTTTCAACATTGGGCTGGTCTGGTCAACCCCTTCTTCACCCAGTTATTAGATGTGGGCCTGGCCTTTGGTTGGTAGGTGGCTCTCTGCAGCTGAGGCGGACCCTGTAGAAGCTGACAGATGAAGATTGTCTGCTGGTTGTTTTTCCCACAGCTGGACAGCAAGTCCTTCTTTGAAGAAGGATCTGTGCCAGATGGATGTATGTTAATTTTCACACATTATTATTTTCTAAGACATGCATTAAATCTGTACATTTCCTCCGATTTCTACATTATTTGTAGCCCACATATTTTGCAGTGTAGTATCTTTTTTGTTGTTATTATTCAATAAAATGGCTTCCCTGGTGGCTTAGATGGTAAAGAATCTGCCTGCAATGCAGGAGACCTGGGTTTGATCCCTGGGTTGGGAAGATCCCCTTGAGGGGGGCTTGACAATCCACTCCAGAATTCTTGCCTAGGAGAATCCCCATGGACAAAAGAGCTTAGGGGGCTATAGTCCATTGGGTCGCAAAAAGTCAGACATGACTGAGTGACTAAGCACACACACATTCAACAAAAACTCATTTAAAAAATTTAATTATGATTTCTCCTTTGACATATTGGTATAACAAGAAGTATTTAATTTTGAAAATATATAGTGTTTTTATTAGTTACTTTTGTTTTGATATTAAATTGAATTATAATGTGGTTGTAAATATAATCTGCATGATTTCATCCCTTTACAATTTGAGACTTGATTCATGTCCCAATATTAGCCATTTTTGTCAATGATGTGTATTCTGTAGCTGTTAGGTGTTTCATACTTTAGAGTCTCTAAGAACCATCAAAAAGCCTACTTATCTATCTGCTAGGGATTACTATAGATTCTTTTCCTGACTATCCTTTAAAATTCTTATCCTTTGGAGCTTTTTTTTTTAATTAATTTTTTCCTTGACATTATCATGTTGGTTTTGCCATACATTGGGGTGACCTTTGGAGTGCTGAGTCACTGAAGCCTTCAGTTTGGATATGAAAGTGATGGAGAATGGGGTTTGTGGTCAAGAAGGTAACAGATGGAATCTGTTGCCATGTGGTACAGTGAGGGGGGAGGATCTGTATGGATCTCTGTGGAGGATGGAGAAAGCAAATGCCTGAATAAAAGAAGAAAGGGAGTTTTCAGGATATGAGAAAGAAGAAAACAAAGTAGGAGGGAGATAAGAGTGCTTGGAAGGCAAACTCTGCTTATAGCTACTCTACTTTCTTCTTTCTGGAAAACATGTTTTTCAGCCACGTAACAACCGTGAACTTTTATTGGGCAATAGTTTTGTTAAAATAGTGTTTCCAACTTGAGACACCCTTCAGACTATGAGGCGATTATCCATAAAATAGCTAAAGTATTAAAGTATCTGAAAGACTTTGTTCATCCCCATCTCTTGTTGAACTAGTAACAATAATTCACTCACTGGATGGATTTTCCTCCTAATGTTTTCCCTGTGCTTTCATTCTGCCTGTATTCCTGCATCCCTCCTTCAATTCCACCATCTTCAGTAGGGAAGAGAAAAGCAGAAAGAGGAAAACAGGGAGTATTTCTGACTTTAGGAAATCTGAGATCACTTCAGGTAAAGGTGAATTATTTGGGAGCAGTGGACTTTGAGAACAGTAGAACTTTTCCCACATAGAGAGAAAATTTCTCCAACTTGGAAGAAGGTAGGAGCAGGAGAGACAGTGAGAACAGAGTATAGTGGGTCCCAGAGAGAATGCTTTGCTTATTGTTCCTCTGATAGTAATTTGGGAGGGACAAAATTCTACTAGTTGGAGAGGTTCTGTATTTTCTTTAGGCAACAATATCCTAGAAAGGGAATGGCTATTAGGCATGGCAAACTGGAGTATAAATCTTCTCATATAGATTTTCCAGCCAGGGCACAGAACTACCAGATAATCCATAGAACTAAGAAGTTATGATGTGAATTAGGAGGGTGGCAGCAGTGACCTGAGGGCAAAGATGCAGCTATTTCAGTGTGCACAAGTGGAACACATGCCCTTAAGCAAATTGTACCCACTTGGATGGTGCCCCAGAATAAAGGCAAGCCTGTGGAGGGAACAGAGACCCCAAACTAGCTGAGATTAGGCTTCCATCACAAAGGATGACTAGGAGCTCAAAATACAACTTACACACATACACCACTGTTTCTAAAAGACATTCACACACACGTCTATTGATTTTACATCCTCATTTTACTCCCTACGATAACCTACATATCAATGTATTATATTCATCTCATAAATAGGAAACTGGGAGCTAAAGAACTTAAAGAGCTTGCTAAAATTTGAACTTAGAAATGTCTGATACTTCTTGTTTTTTAATTACTGTGTGCCTGTCTATTTCTAACCAGTTCCACTCTCTTTATACCCCTATTCTGGTCACCTAATCCCACAATGTAGTTATCACTGGATTGCTAAGGATTTTCTCTGAATCATACAGCAATTGGGAAGATAAGTGACTGGCATAATTGCTTATTCTTTAATGTAAAAATTTGAAAATTATCAGTTAATTATCTGTCAAGTGTCCATTCCACATAAAGCATTATGTTATGAGTCCAAGATTACCAAAGGGAATTTAATCCAGCAGTGGAGTTGAAGAGAAAGATATATGTACACACACAACTAACAATTAGTGGGTTGGATGTGGAATTCATCACCTTAGGGGCTGCCCAAGGAGATGTCTTGTGTCCATGTTTCAAAGTTCTGTTACAGAAGTATAGTTTATCACAGAGAATTTCATTGGAGTGTGAAAATAGAAGGTGGGGGGGGCTGTTTTAAATTTGATGTAGGGGTCTGTTTTAAATTTGTTATTATAATTAGATTGATTCTAGAATATGGTGAGTGAATGCAAATGCAGAATCTGAAGGAGGTAACCATATTTTGTAATCATTTCTTAAAATCATGTTCCAAGATTCCAGGAAAAAGCTTTGACATTTTAGAGCAGCCCATAAGAGGAGAGAACAGGACATCACTGTTAGACACTCATTAAACTATGTATGAAGAGCAAGGAAGGACTTTCAGAAATCCTGAGTTAGGGACATAGCTTAAATGCAGAGCATCTAGGCTCTCGAATTTCCTCTCTGGTTGCATCATTGTTCTTTATTGACTGTTTTATAAACTCACATTATCTCAGCTTGGTTAAGGACAGCAGTCTTTAATCCTGGCAGAAGAGATAAGGACTATTAAACCCTGAGCCTGGTCTCTGAGACAGATTATGGGGCCACCTTCCTCAGCATCATGCTAATGTTATGGATTCTGTCAACACTCATCCTGTTCAGAGGGTGTTAGGACATTCAGTGTAAGCTTCATGCTCCTCTCAGATCTATGTTTCTTAAATTCTGAATAAGATGATCACTTTGATTCTTTTGGAGGTAAATTTGAGATCAGACTGTGAAGTGAAGGAGGGTGAATGTAGATTTGTGAAGATTTCCTTGATTCTTCAGTTAGAGAATTCCTTTCTCTGGGACCCTGCAGGGCTTTATGTTTTATTTTCTGTGGTTGCCTTTATCACAGCCTGATCTCTATTATGTGTAATTGTTGGAGAGTACACCAACCCAGTACTATCTACTCAATTCTGATTTCAGCACCGTTTCTGTCAGAAATTCCCCTTGACTCCATGCCATTTACTAAGACTATCAAATGCAATACCAGATTTCTCCCATCACAGGATTGGGAGTAAGAGCCAGGCTTGACCAATCAGACTACATCATTATCTTGGGCTCAGTGATTGGCTCATGGATGAAATAATGATCTTAGAGTAACCAATCAGAGCTCTTCCCTGAAATTTTTTTATACATAGATACAAAGGAGATAGTCTTTCCCCTTGGATGTAAACTAGAATAGTTTGGCTGTAAAGCTAGTTCTGGTTATTCCTCCCAACTTACAGAGAGGTCTAAGGGGAATAGGGCCTAAATACAACTTTAAGCCAAGTGAGAGAAATATTGAGATTCAGAATTGTTATGCTATTTGAATTCTTAGATGCAATCTTTCCTGAGGCTAACTTCTCTTTATTCTTAGAATCTTATTTGCTAATGTAATTCCTTATTTTAAACTTAAACTAGAATATAAGTTCCTTGAGTGAGGGCATGGGTTTTATTTTTGTTTCTCTGCTCTGATTCTAAATGCCTATAATAGTGCCTTTCACATAGTAGGCACTCAATTAATAGTTATATAATGACTATTTGCAATGGAATGAAGCCAACAAAACAGTATAAATATCTTTCCAACTATTTTATGGAATTCTTGAGGAAAACCCAGAGAGCGGTTATGATAGTGTTGTGGGAATTGAAGCTAGTTTCTTGGGATGTGGCATAAATTTGCTGTTGTTCTGTAAATCTTTTATTTTAAAATATAACTCTAAGGAAAAGTGCATAAAACATAAAAAAGCAAATCCAATGGATGAATTAAAAAGTGAAACCTGTGAATTACCACATAGGTCAAGAAATAAAATATGGTCAGCATTCCAGAAGCTCCCCATATGTTCACTTTGGAATATCTTCAAATCTCTTTAAGTGCTAGAGGTAACTGCTATGCTGAATTTTATGGTAATAATTTTCTTGCTTTGCTTTATAATTTTAGCACCAATATATGCCTCCCTTGACAGTGCTGTTTATTTTGTACTTTGTTAGCTTAATATAAATAAATGATATACTGTATTTATGTATTTTTTGTGTTGTGCTTTTTTATTCATATGTCTATATGATTTATCCAAGTTGGTGCACATTGTTTTATTTATTTTAATTTCTGTATTTTATAAATATAGCATATTATTATATATAGTAGCATATTCTTATATATATATATATTCTTCATAAATAAAATAATTTTTCCTTGGTTTTGGCTATAAAATTTATGCCACTATTAAAGTTATTTTGCATGTATACTGGTGCCTGTGTGCTCATGGTTTCTATGATATGTTTACCACCTAGGAGTGAAATTACTGAGTAACAGTGTATGCTTGCTTTTAGTTTTAGCAGACAATGCTTTATATTGTCACCAAATACTAGGCTTTCTCAGATTTTTATTTTTGCCAATTTGATGTATATATACTTGTAGATCTCTGTAGTTTTCATTTACATTTCCCTGCTTATTAAAGTGGTTGATCTTATTTTATTTGTCTATTGACTATTTGAATTTCCTCTTTTACAAAATACTCAGTTAAGACTTCAAACTACTGTTTTTATTG
Organism: Antilocapra americana; assembly: GCA_007570785.1. NCBI lineage: Eukaryota > Metazoa > Chordata > Mammalia > Artiodactyla > Antilocapridae > Antilocapra > Antilocapra americana. The sequence goes on along the minus strand of ML660200.1, from coordinate 8,109,459 downwards.
ATTTGTCCAACTTTTTATAAATGTGTAGTTCCTTGTGTAATCTGGATACAAGTTCTTTGATAGTGATGCAGTTAAAAATATTTTTTTTTACATTCTGTGGCTTATATTTTTTACTTTATGTTTTAATGAATAGATGTTTTAAATTTATTATTGTCAAATACATCAGTATCTTTCCTTTGAGGTCCTTATGTAAACTTTTCCCTAAAGTGACACACCAACATTTTTGTCATATTCATAGATGCAGTCCCTAAGCACAACCCACGGTTAAGGGGAGAGGAATTAGTCTTCACCTTTTCATAGGAGGAATCTCAAAGAATATTTAGACATCTCTTAAATCATTAAATGTGTCAAAATCAAGTGAAAGTTTTTAGAGAAAGGGGGGTAGAATATAGTCAAGTGAGAGACAGAAATCATAGATGCTGGAGAGAGGAGAGATCCAAATACATATGGTTTACCTTTCATAGGTATTATCTTTGTCCTTAGTGCCCCAGATCTTGGAGGGCAGTGGCTAACAGAGATGGACACATACCTGGTGTAAGTAAAGTGTAAAGATTTACTTGTCATAAAGGATTCCCCAATTCCTGACAAAATTTCTATGATAGTGGTAGTTCTTCCAGTTGATCTGATAGGTTCAAAATATTGATTAGCCTGATCTAAATGCCGAATTTAGGGTCAGATCCTAATAGGCTAATCAAAAAAATAATTTCATGTCAAAGCAGACTACAGTCAGAATTATTAGAAGCCCCTATTGCTCTGCCTTTAACCATTTACTATGTCCCCAAGATTTCTCTCCTGTTTCTTCCCTTTGAAATTTAATCATCTTATTTTCTTATTCTCATTCAATCTGTTATATCTCCGAAGATCTACCAAAATTCATTCATTTGAAGATGAATGGAGACTTACTCATGATGGAGACTTCCTCTTAATATTAGTAGTTTAATAGAAAATAATTATATCTAGGGGTTTTTCTTTGCATTTTAAAAATATATTTTGAAGATACAAAGCTTTAATCTAACATAATGCCTTTCCTTAAAGTATAGTAACATAATGTCCATTTATTCCTACACTTGTTAATGTCCAAACAGTTAGAAGAAATGCCACTAAAAGACATAAGCTGTTGTATTTATGGGCAATGATCTGCCATCTAACTGTGTGCTGCTTTGCCTGCTATACTCATTTGCCCTTGAATTTATCTAGACCCAAAACACCAGCATATTTGGCTCTGCATTTATGTTTTCATGCAGTCTGTGATTTTCCTTCTCGTTCCAATTAGCCACTGCTCTAATCAATTTAATCCATCTCTGACAGCAAGCCATATTTTCCTACCTTGTTGATGAGCATGTCATGTGGAACAGAGTCAGAAGCCTCCCTGAAGTCAAAATATATTATGTCTGTCCCTTCCTCCCTGCATACAAGGTCTGCCACTCTGTCAGAGGAGGCAATTGAATTGGTCTAACATGATTTGTTGGTCACAAAGTCATGCTGCTTATTACCCATCATTCTAGGCCCTTCCATGTACTTGCAAATTGATTACGCATCTTGATCTTGTGGTTAATGTACTTTTTGTCATTGTTTAGAGCTGGGGACACACCAGTGCAATCTTGGGCTACTGTGAGCATGCATTTACTATCTATTCTTTGTTTCTTAAAGATAAGGAGCTCATTTGCTTTTACAACCCAGAAATTTTCAAAAAGAAAAGTTCCTGCTCCCAAGGACTCCTGGGATATTTTATTAGTAGCATAGCATTGGTATGAAGAATTAGAAAAAATTGTGCTTTCCATTATTACCAATGGGAAAGGCAGATATTTATTGCATATCTGGTATGTGAAAGACACTTTACTCTTGGGTTGTGTGAGAGTACAGTGATATTTAAGATGGTCTGAAGTCTTGTATTGTTTATAGGAAACATGAACACATTGAAAAATAATTGACAATGTTATTTTGTGTGGAGAAGAGGGAAAAGAAAGACCATCAAACTTTTTAGTAGGTTGTATGTTACAAGTTATTAGGTTTTCTTTATGCCTGATTGTCCAGTTATTTTAAATAGCAACTCACAAATATTATTTGCATACTCTTTTAGAATTCAATTTGAGTTATTTTTGAATTGACTGCTTCTTGAATTTATTATTTTCTCACATCCTCAAAATTTTTAGTGGCAGTGAGGTTGAGTCCTTTATTTCTCACTGTCATTATATACATTTCCTATTTTTTAAATCTTTCTATCTTTTGTCTTTTTACCTTTTGTCTATCAACTTCACTTTTATGCCAAGTTATGGGCTTGTAGATATGTTCTTCCAAGATGAGGGAATTTTTTCAAGATTGTTGATCATAGGTCTCTTAGGAACTCACACTGTACTGTTCCAAGAAAGGCTTGATAATACCAATGGTCACCATCAACAAAATATTAAAATATAGGTCTATATATTTATATTTATAGAAATATAACACTTTATGAAAAAAGATAATTGGCAAAAATTTAGTGACCACCTTTGTTTTTATCAATTTATTTTAAAATACAATTTAGAATTGGAATATTAAGTTAAATTAAAAGACACTTGTTCCTTGGAAGAAAAGCTATGACAAACATAGACAGCATATTAAAAAACAGAGACATTACTTTGCTAACAAAGGTCCGTTTAGTCAAAGCTACGATTTTTCTGGAAGTCATGTATGGATGTGAGAGTTGTACCATAAAGAAGGGTGAAAGCCAAAGAATTGATGCTTTCAAACTGTGGTGATGGAGAAGACTCTGGAGAGTCCCTTGGACTGCAAGATCACACTAGTCAATCTTAAAGGAAATCAACCCTGAATATTCATTGCAAGGGTTGATGCTGAAGCTGAAGCTCCAATACTTGGCCCACCTGATGCGAAGAACTGACTCATTGGAAAAGACTCTGATGCTGGGAAAGACTGAGGGCAGAAGGAGAAGAGGGTGACAGAGCAGGAGATGATTGGGTGACATCATCGACTCAATGGACATGAGTTTGAGCAAGCTCCGGGAGATAGTGGAAGACAAGGAAGCCTGGCATTCTGCAATTCAAGGAGTCACGAAGAGTTGGACACAACTTGGTGGCCAAACAACCACAGCAATTAAGCTACAAATGTCTCAGGATGGACCAGAACATTCTTCACTATACCCGAGTATTATCAACCAATATTTATCAACTATATTTATTAAATAAAATTTAAGGAAATATCTTCTATATCAATTATGGATAGGACTTCTGCCTTTAAAACTTCTCAGATCTTGAGATTTGGAGAAAAGGATATCAGATAATATTACATAATTATTGTTAGTATGAGGATAGTATTAAGTAGGGAATTAGTTTTGGGAGAAGGATGTTGATCTACTTAGGGATGAAGTGTGGTGGTATGTGTAAATTACTTTGAAACATTTTGGCAACATATAATTACCAAGATATATTTACAATTATACATATATATGCATATACATACAATATATGAAGTCTCAAATCTTAGGTTCAGAGCAGCTTTTTGTAAATTTTTTCCCCCTGCTTTTTCTTATCACTGCATTATATGACTTTGCTGCTGCTGCTGCTAAGTAGCTTCAGTCGTGTCTGACTCTGCAACCCCATAGACGGAAGCCCACTATACCACAATTTCCTTTAATTTTTCACTTATATGTCATTGGTTTGCTTCCTGCTATGATCTCTAATTAATTTTTCCAGTGTATTGAAGGGGAATCTCAATTGCATATCATGATGTCCCATTAATGTTTTAATATTATTATTGTTTTTGTTTCTTATTTTATTATTGAAATACAATTGCTTTACCATGTTGTGTTAGTTTGTCATGTACAAAAACATGAATCAGCTATATATATACATATATATATCCCTTCTCCCTTGAGCCTCCTTCCCCCCCATCCCATATGTAGGTCATCACAAAACATGGAATCAAGCTCTAGAAGGGGAGGGTGGAATGAATTGGGAGAGAAGCCTTGATCCATTAATATTTTAAGCCTCACATTGTTCTTTAGTCTTACTCCTCTCTTTGCAACCAGTGAAAAATAAAATGAGGCAAGGGAACTCCTGAGTTTGCATTGAAAACTGTGATCCATTTATGCTCCTCTGATTTCTGCTTTTCTCTTCCTTTAAGGTATGACAATAAATATTTGGTGAACACACTAGTGAAAAAAAAATAGATGAATGCTTTCAACAGACAGGTGGTCCTCAAGACAAGTTTCTTAAATGCATCATGTAGGTATTTAAAAATCTGCCAGAGTCCCTCCTTGGTAGAGGAGACATCTTGTAAAAGGCTTTCTTGAAAAAAGCTTATGTTTTCTCCAAACATAAAAAGATAGAACATTTTTAAAAGAGAGTTATATTGTGATGCAGCTTGGCTCTTTTCTTGGCATAAGCAATATTTCCTGGAAGATAAAGGGTTAAAGTTGATCTAGCAGCCTTGCAATTTTATTTCAATAAAGCAAAATCAATTAGTATGATGCATACTGCTGAAATCAAAGTAAACGCTAGCATGGTGTAATTGCACAAAAATGTCTGTGAAAAAAAGAATGCAGATCAATAATTGATTATCTCTCATTTAAATTTTTTATTCTCTGTCAGTAAGGATGCAGACTAGAGGGAGTGAAGACTTTTAAAACTCTTTATTTGAAGTGTGCAATGCCTGGATAAAAGCAAGCTTCTTCCAAACAGAGTTCTCTTGCTCTCTCATCATTTTAAATCTGTGAATGTGAGGCACATAGAGGCTCAACTTTTGAAATACATTAAAAACAGCAACTGCATAAAAGAGCAAACTCAAGTTAATTAAGGGGAAGTATGGGATAGAATATAAACTTACTGCATAAAACACATAAAATATTCTGATTCTTATTTGTTGAGAATTTTGTAGTGGGTTATAGATATAGAAACTTCGCAGTGAAAAAGTGAAAGTTAGTCACTCAATCATGTCCAGCTCTGCTTGTGACACCGTGGACTGTAGCCGGCCAGGTTGCTCTGTCCATGGGATTTCCCAGGCAAGAATAGTGGAGTAGATTGCCATTTCCTACTCTAGGGGATCATCCCCACCCAGGGGTCAAACCTGGGTCTCCTGCACTATATGCAGATTCTCTACCATCTGAGCTTTAGAGGTCTTTTAATTTGACTTTGTTTTTGGACTTCTAAGTAATGAGTGGCCATCTTGTCTTCAAACGCTAGGAGGCTTCTGCGGTTATGAGGGTTAGACATTTCTACTATTGGACAGATTAAATGCTAAGAATATTTTTAGCTATATTGGACTATACTATCTATTTCAGTAATTTTTGCTAATGGATCCTGACTTTGTCTGTAAGGGTTGCAAGCAATAGCTATCAAAGGAAACATTATATTATAGAAAAGTGGTTGTCAAGAGTGGCCCTTTGGCCACTAGTATCAACCTCACCTTGTCATAAATGCATTTATCAGGTCCAGCTCAGAAATATTAAATAAAAAATTCTCTGGGATGGGGCCTATTTTAATCCATATATTAACAAGTCTTCCAGATAATTCTGAAACATGCTAATTTTTTTTTCTAGTTTTGTTTTTCTTTTATACTGGACTATATTTATTTACAATGTTGTATTCATTTCAGGTGTATAGCAAAGTGATTCAGTTATACACAATCATCTATCTATTCTTTTTCAGATTCCTTTCCCATATAGGTTGTTACAGAGTAGAAAGTAGAGTTCCTTGTGCTATATAGTAGATCCTTATTGATTATCTGTTTAAATATGTTTGTTTATTTTAGTCACTTAGTCATGTCTGACTCTTTGCAACCCCATGGACTGTGGCCTGCTAGGCTCCTCTCTGTTCATGGAATTCTCCAGGCAAGAATACTGGAGTGTGTTGCCATTCCCTTCTCCAGGGGATCTTCTTGACCCAGGGATCAAACCTGCGTCTCCTGCACTGGGTCTCCTGCACTGCAGGCAGATTCTTTACAGTCTGATATAGTAGCATATATATGAAACATGCAGGTGTTTAAGAATTCCTACTTTATCTCTTTTTCTTATGAATTAATGTGTCATTCTAGGGTGGTTTCTAGAATTGCTGTTAACTTCCCCTGAAAAAGATTTGTATTAAATAAGTAACGAAAGTTATCCTACTTTTAAAAACATTCTAAATCAAGTCTACCAAATTCACTTCAAGAGGCAACAAACTTATATCCTGACTGATCAGACCAAGGAACATGAAAAAGAGAATAATTTTCTTTCTTTTATTTTTTTGCAACTTAAGCAAAGTAACTTTTTCTGTTATTAGCACCATGGATCAAAAGTGATTAAAGGGAAAAACTCAAAGCAACATCAACAAGAACAAAACATGGTGAGAATTTTCTTTTTTTTCTTTTTGTAAATTAGGATATATCATTTCTTTTTGTTGCTTTAAATGTCAGGAAAAGCCTATCCCTAGTACTAAGTCTAATTAAGATCATAAGTTACCATTGGAAGAATTGAGATTGGATCTAAAATATCCTTATTATTTTACAAATGAGGAAACTGAGTTTTAAAGTGGATCAATTAGCCACCCACAGGGAATATAGGGTCAAATGCATCCACTTAGAGCAGATTCTGAACTCCAAAACAGTCCATGGATTCCTGATTCTCCAAGCTTTCTAGACCACGCCAGGCCTTTCTCTTCTTATTCTGGATCTATTCTTGTTACCATGGAAGCCACAGAAACAGGGAAACATGGTACACATTCTCAGGTTTGGAGCAGTTCATGGTTGTGAATGTGTCCTGGTACATCATGGTATAGATGTAAAATTCCAAAAAATAAGAGTGTAGACAATTCAAAGGACACAGAATTCTCCAGTCTGTTTATTTACCCATAGGCTCCTTTACTCATTTGTTTTCTCTGTTCAATGAGTTATTTAATGAACATTTTCTTAGAACCTATATGTGCTCAATTTTGAACTGGTGATTGGGGGAATTTTGGATGTTACATGGAGTTGAATGTCACTTCCATGAAGATGAAGATTGGATTTTATACATATTATAAACTTGAAAGTGATTATTCATTGGCCTCACATGGTAAATTAATATTTATTTGACAGGTTATTGCAGAAAGAACAATAGAAGTAAAGTTTCTAATAAGTTCTCCCTCCCCAGCTAAGACTTGGAAGGCAGGAACTATCATGACCCAGAGAAAAGTAAATAGAGGCCTCATTGTGGCTGAGGCGGGATTTGAACTGAATGTGGGAATAAAGAAAGTGACTTCTAGACTGCAGAGCATGAATACAAGCTTCTAGTTCTGAAGGACAAGTGGGGCATTTGGGAAACATTGATGACTGTCAGTGTCTTCATCTGGATGAAAGCATCATTCTTCCAACATTGTAACTTGGGCTGCTTGAAAATTTTTGAACCATACTACCTACGAGTAATTACATTTCTGGATGTTTTTAACTTAATAGAAAAGTTTGAAAATTTAAATGCAAGTCCATCCACAGCTTTTAAAATGGCCCAATTTCATTCTTTTTCATGGCTGAGGATTATTTCATTGTTAAAAAAATATGTGTATGTCTGTAACCAATCAGTTCAGTTCAGTTCAGTTCAATCACTCAATTGTGTCCGACTCTTTGTGACCGCATGAATCACAGCACGCCAGGCCTCCCTGTCCATCACCAACTCCTGGAATTTACCCAAACTCATGTCCATCAAAGTCGGTGATGCCATCTGGCCATCTCATCCTCTGTTGTCCCCTTCTCCTGCCCTCAGTCCTTTCCAGAATCAGGGTCTTTTCCAATGAGTCAACTCTTTGCATGAGGTGGCCAAAGTATTGGAGTTTCAGCTTCAACATCAATCCTTCCAAGGCACACCCAGGACTGACCTCCTTTAGGATGGGCTGGTTGGATCTTCTTGCAGTCCAAGGAACTCTCAAGAGTCTTCTTCAACACCACAGTTCAAAAGCATCAATTCTTCGGCGCTCAGCTTTCTTCACAGTTCAACTCGCACACCCATACATGACTACTGGAAAAACCATACAGACCTTATTGGCAAAGTAATGTCTCTGCTTTTTAATATGGAGGAAAAAAAGAACATTCATCATACCTCCCACAGTGCTCTTTAGGCTTACAGTGGAAGACAATGCCATGAACTGGAAATGTGTTTACTATTATGATAGCTGTTAAAGAATGGACAAGGCTGCAGAAACCATTTATTCAAGGATTTGTTGAGTGTCTACTGTGTATAACATACTGGAGCTAAGTGCAGAGCTTTGGGAGGATGAGTGGAGGGGAAAAGTGCAGGAATTAACTTACTCTAGTGTACAATCATGGCACTTTGTATAGGTGTGTGAACATATGTGTGTGATATGTGAAACATTGTGATGTGGATGGTGTGCACAGGGCTTCAGAGGAATGTGCAACATAAAATTATGGGTGATTTGTTTCTCTGTTCAGAGCTTGCTTGTAGTTATTCAGTCAGTTCAGTTCAGTTGCTCAGTCGTGTCCAACTCTTTGCAACTCCATGAACCCCAGCACACCAGACCTCCCTGTCCATCACCAACTGCTGGAGTCTAACTAAATCCATGTCCATCGAGTAGGAGATGCCATCCAACCATCTCATCCTCAGTCATCTCTTTCTCCTCCTGCCCTCAATCTTTCCCAGCATCAGAGTCTTTTCAAATGAGTCAGCTCTTCGCATCAGGTGGCTAAAATATTGGAGTTTCAGCTTCAACATCAGACCTTCCAATGAACACCCAGGACTCATCTCCTTTAGGATGGACTGGTTGGATCTCCTTGCAGTCCAAGGAAATCTCAAGAGTCTTCTCCAACACCACAGTTCAAAGACATCAATTTTTTGGCACTCAGCTTTCTTTATAGTCCAACTCTCATATTCATACATGACTACTGGAAAACCATAGCCTTGACTAGATGGACCTTCGTTGACAAAGTAATGTCTCTGCTTTTTAACATGCTGCCTAGGTTGGTCATACCTTTCCTTCCAAGGAGTCAGAGTCTTTTATTTCATGGCTGCAATCACCATCTACAGTGATTTTGGAGCCCAGAAAACTTAAGTCAGCCACTGTTTCCACTGTTTCCCCATCTATCTGCCATGAAATGATGGGACCAGAGACCATGATCTTAGTTTTCTGAATGTTGAACTTTAAGCCAACATTTTCACTCTCCTCTTTCATTTTCTTCAAGAGGCTCTTTAGTTCCTCCTTACTGTCTGCCATAAGGGTGGTGTCATCTTCATATCTGAGGTTATTGATATTTCTCCCGGCAACTTTGATTCCAACCTGTGCTTCCTTCAGCCCAGCATTTCTCATGATGTACTTTGCATAATAGTTAAATAAACTCTGTGACAATATACAGCCTTGATGTACTCCTTTTCCTATTTGAAACCAGTCTGTTGTTCCATGTCCAGTTCTAACTGTTGCTTCCTGACCTTCATACAGGTTTCTCAAGAGGCAAGTCAGGTGGTCTGGTATTCTCATCTCCTTTTGAATTTTCCACAGTTTGTTGTGATCCACACAGTCAAAAGCTTTGGCATAGTTAATAAAGCGAAAATAGATGTTTTTCTAGAGCTCTCTTGCTTTTTTGATAATCCAGTGGATGTTGGCAATTTGATGTCTGGTTCCTCTACCTTTTCTAAGCCCAGCTTGTACATCTGGAAGTTCATGGCTCATGTATTGCTGAAGCCTGGCATGGAGAATTTTGAGCATTACTTTACTAGCATGTGAGATCAGTGCAATTGTGTGATAGTTTGAGCATTCTTTGGCATTGCCTTTCTTTGGGATTGGAATGAAAACTGACCTTTCCCAGTCCTGTGGCCACTGCTGATTTTTCCAAATGTGCTGGCATATTGAGTGCAGTAGTTTCACAGCAGCATCTTTTAGGATTTAAAATAGCTCAACTGGAATTCCATCACCTCCACTAGCTTTGTTTGTAGTGATTCTTTCTAAGGCCCACTTGACTTCACATTCCAGGATGTCTGGGTCTATGTGAGTGTGAATGATCACACCTTCTTGATTATCTGGGGTTTGAAGATCTTTTTTGTTTAGTTCTTCTGTATATTCTTGCCACCTCTTCTTAATTTTTTCTGCTTCTGTTACATCCCTACCATTTCTGTCCATTTAATACCCATCTTTACATGAAATGTTCCCTTGGTATTTCTAAGTTTCTTGAGGTGATCTCTAGTCTTTCCTATTCTATTGTTTTCCTCTATTTCTTTGCAATGATCGCTGAGGAAGCCTTTCTTATCTCTCCTTGCTATTATTTGGAACTCTGCATTTGAATGGGTATATCTTTCATTTTCTCCTTGGCTTTTCACTTTTCTTCTTTTCACAGCTATTTGTAAGATCTCCTTAGACATCCATTTTATTTTATTGTATTTCTTTTTCTTGGGGATGGTCTTGATTCCTGTCTCCCATACAATGTCAAGAATGTCCTTCCATAGTTCATCAGGCACTCTGTCTTTCAAATCTAATCCCTTAAATCTATTTCTCACTTCCACTGTATAGTCATAAGGGAATTGATTCAGGTCATACCTGAATGGTCTAGTGGTTTTCCCCACTTTCTTCAATTTAAGTCTGAATTTGGCAATAAGGAGTAAGAAATGCAGTTCTTGGATGCAGTCTCAAAAATGACAGAATGATCTCTGTTCGTTTTCATGGCAAACCACTCAATATCACGGTAATCCAAGTCTATGCCCCGACCAGTAATGCTGAAGAAGCTGAAGTTGAATGGTTCTATGAAGACCTACAAGACCTTTTAGAACTAACATCCAAAATAGATGTCTTTTTTATTATAGGGGACTGGAATGCAAAAGTAGGAATTTAAGAAACACCTGGAGTAACAGGCAATTGGCCTTGGAGTCCAGAATGAAACAGGGCAAAGGCTAATAGAGTTTTGCCAAGAGAACACATTGGTCATAGCAAATACCCTCTTTCAATAACACCAAAGAAGACTTTACACATGGACATCACCATTTTGGCTAACACCAAAATCAGATTGGTTATATTCTTTGCAGCCAAAAATGGAGAAGCTCTATACAGTCAAGAAAAACAAGACCAGGAGTTGACTGTGGCTCAGATCATGAACTCCTTATTATAGTTATTACATTGCTTTTAAAATAAATGTAAACGTCCAGAATGAAAAAAAAAGTAAGCTCATAGGTGGTGGAAGTATTTACATGGGAAGAGACTACTAAGATATTTGCTAAGGTTCCTCTTTGCCAGACATATGGCTTTCTGATTTTCATTGTTGTGTGCCTATATGCTCAGCCCTATCCTACTCTTTGTGACCCCATGAAATGTAGCTCACCAGGCTCCTCTGTCCATGGAATTTTTGAGGCAAGAATACTGGAGTGGGTTGTCATTTCCTGTCCCATTTCATTGCTGTGTACTGCATTTATGTGTAGAAGACTTATCAACAGTCATTTACTGAGCAACTATAATGAACAGGAAATGCTTTGCTTAAAAGAAACAGGGCAAAAGTAAAACTGTTGACTAAATTAGCTTCTAGGCTTCACCCCTCTGGTGGTATTCATCTCTGTTTCCAGATGATCTGCTCTGACTAGATATACATTGCTAGAATATGAATGGCAAGTTAAAATGTTCATGGAACCAGGCAGGTAAAACAAGTGACTGAAGCAGATGTAGGTGCATATGCTGACATTGGAAAGCCGGTAAAGGTTTGCCAGTATAAAAAAAGGCAGTTGTTACAGAGCCCAGCTGCCATATATTCTGAATTTTTCAAGAGAATTTAGGCATACGGATTCTATGTAAAATCATCCATTTTTAAAATATTGTCTCCAACGTATAAAGCATTGTATCAGCTACACAAAACACAATGGCCCTCATATGGATCCAAGCTTCAGCTTGTAAACTTTGAAGTTAGATGAGTCTCAGCCTTCCAGAAAGCAAGTCTTTGGAGGACTACTACCTGGACGTGTGTTCTGGAATTCTGTGATCTCTCCCAGATACTATAACCAGCTTCTGGTTTCCTAAGAGCTCTTGTGTCTGCTTGATACTATACAAAGGCTGATTTGTGAAATTTATGTCCAGTGAGCTTCTTGTTAGGGAATTTGACTTGGCATATGTCTCCTTCCAAACCTCAAATTGTGTTTCTGGCCAGACAATGTAATAATCATGCCCAAGATATCCCCAAACACTGCAAAAAAAATTGTGAGAATCCACTGAGGTTTGAATAGAAATGCTAAGCCTTTTGTTATGGATTGAAAGTATTCACCATCTCCCATCCAGATAATAAAATGAACAAATTATGCATTTTGAAAGTGCCTGCATGGTCCTGCATTGTAGCATCAGCTGGATGAGACCACATGCAGTGGGGCTTTCTGCAGCTTCCAGAACCTGTGTTAAAAATCACACAAGCTGCATTCTGTATTTTTATTATTTTTTTGTGACATCAGTTTAGACTGATTATAAAGATAATCCTCTTCTTCATTACAAGATACCATTTGCTGCATTTCTCTGGAATGTGTTTCTGGAATGTTTGGACCATGATCACACATGAAATATTTTTTTCCTTGCTACCTAGTACACACACACACACACACACACACACACACTCATGTACAAACACACAAAGCTTCAAGAAACAATTTTTACTGTTACTACGTGAAGTGCACTGTGGTGTTTTTTTGTCTTTTTACTTTTCTCCTAGACTAGCCAAGTGTAAACTGTTCCATTCTATTGCATTAATAAATCATTAAAAAGATGTTATAATCCACTAATGAGCTGCAACTTGCAGTTTCAAAATAATTGTTCTAAAATGTCAGTTTGTAATGATTTTTGCTTGACTTGATTAGTCAAGGTCAATGCTGAATAAATCCTTATAACCAAAAAGAAAATCATAGAGGAAGAGAAAGAGCTAGAAGGAAAGAGAGGGAGACAGAGAGAAAAGGATGGAAAAAACAGTTCCAGTGTATTGTCCCAATTAGTTAGTCCTTTCATGTATCTAATACCTACCATTAACTGAGCACTAACTAAGCATTAGTTGAGTTCCATTTGAAATTGTGATTGGAATGAAGAGAATGAATACAGTACCTATGGTGAAATATTTAAGGAAACACGTATTTTAAACTGTCCAAAGGATGAATCCTAATCAGGCCAACGTACAAATAAACCTGAAACTTTTAACATGGGCAAGAATCAGGATAAAAAAGGGAAATCTATTTCTGTAAAAGGATATGGTATGGGTAATTTCAGGGGTATTAGAATAAGTGTAGGTGTTTAGGAGATTTGGTCTGGAATAAAAAGACCCTCTCTGGTTCTTGAAAATCTTGAAAGTCTAAATCATACTATGATTTACTTCTCTTTTTGAGATTTGCTGTAAGTAGATCAGTCTTGGATAATGCTTATGCTTTTGTTGATGATTATGATGACAAATACAGTAGTATTTACAGTGCCAGGCAGTGGAGTAAGCAATTTGAATGCATTAGGTTGTTCAGTAGCTTGTGTCTTGGCTCTTCCATCTCCATCTGGCTGGACTATTCTTTTCTCACAAGCAAACAACTCTCTTCCCACTTGGTCCTGCATTCTTCCAAAACTTGCTTCTCTTTTGCTCAGTGAAGACAGGTTGATGGGGACAGAGGGAGTGGAGATGAGATTATGCTTGCTCTATTTTTGTGGACCACCCATCACCTTCCAGGTTTTGTATATGGCCCTGTAGGGAAGTAAAAAGCCAGCAGTATGGGTTACGTATGTTCAAAATAGTTCTGAATAAGTAGTGTGGAATATCTGTAAATATCAAAATGTAACCCAGTCATTGTTTCTCACTTCTCATCTTTTCTTACCACTTGAGTTGTGGCTTATCAAACACTTTTTCATGTTGTCTCCAGGATAGCTTATGTTTCTGCTTCCCCTCTTATCTTTCTACTTCTGTTCCTTCTCAGTTTTTTGTTTTTTTGTCACCCCCACCTTTTTCCACTTGTTCCTTCTTATCTCTCTGACCTCCCTGTATTAGAGAGCCCTGAGCTTAGTTCATGGACATCTGTTGCTTTACTCCCTAGGGGACCTTGTCTAGTCTCATTAATTTAAATACCATGCTATGCTCATGATTCAAAAACACATATCTTTAGCTCAGAATTTTCCTCTGAATTCAAGATATATATATATATATATACATACATACATATATATATATATATATATATATATATATATATATGCCTCTGCCTACTTGGCATCGACACTGAGAGGTGTACACTACAAAGTGCTGTGCAGCAAAGAGGTCTGACAATGGAGTTAACCCAGCAAGGCTAAGGTTGCTGTCCTTGGGAAACTTGGTCTGCAAGGTTGTTCATTGGCTGGCATTTGGGAACCTGACCCTCAGAGTCAGTGTTTCCAGTTGGCAGTTAACCATTGAGACCAGCTCATTGTGTCTAAATTGTGCAAAGAGTGTGGCTTATGCTGAACATGTGCTTTTCTTCTGGAATTCTGGGATTTTGGTGAATGCTTGGCAAAAGATATGAATGTGATCTGTCTCCAGTAAAACTGTTGTGCACCGAGTCTCTAGTGAGCTTTCCTCATACACATATTATGCATGTGTTGCCACAATTTGTTGCTGTAAAAATTGAGCCTGTCCTGTGCTTCTGCTGGGAGGACTGTTACTAATGTGTTCCTGGTTTTTCTTAACTTCATTCTGTGTGTTTTTTATTTTTGTTGAATTTGCTTTGTACCCTTTTGCTGTAATAAATCTTAGGTTTGAGTCCATGTTTATTCTGCATTCTGTTAGCTCTTTCTGTGAATTTTTTCTGTTAGCTCTTTCTGTGAAGTTAGGAATGGTTTTGGGGATTCCTTAAACAGTCAAAAAGTTAAATGTCTAAAATTGAGCTCTTGATGTTCTTAACAATCAATTAACCAAATATAAACAAATAATTAAGCAAGCGTATAAAAATGATTCCTCCTGTGGCTCCTTTTATAGTCTTCCCTATCTTTGTTAATGTTAATTCCATTCTTCCAAATTACCCAAGCTCAAATTCTTGGCATCCTATTTTTCATCTGTCTTCCTGTCACAGTACACAATTGATCCATCAGCCTATCCTGTAACCTCTAAGTTTTAAATGTAACTAGAATTCAATCAGTTTTCACTAACCTTGCCATCTGGTGCATGCTACCATGTTACCCTTCCTCTGAACTGATCACTTAGGGTATTCTCAAGAGTATTGTTAAAACAGTCAGGAAATCCTCTATTGATACTGCGTATAAAATGGATAGTTAATGAGAACCTACTGTATAGAACAGGGGACTCTATACTTAATGCTCTGTGGTGAAATATGGGAAGGAAATCTAAAAAAAGAGGGGATATATGTATATATATAGCTGATTCACTTTGTTGTACAGTAGAAACTAACACAGCATTGTAAAGCAACTACACTCCAGTAAATTTTTTTAAAGTGTGAATTAAGTTACAGAAATCTTCTGCTCCTGAGCCTCCAATAGTTTCTCAGTAAAAGCCAAAATCCTCAGTATTTTCTTTCCTATCTAAACCACTTTAAGTCTCCACCACCACATGCACTCAAGCACTCAAAGGCTCTCTCCATTGTTAGACCTCTCCAGCCTTGCTCCTCTGCAACTAGCAGGCACTGCCCTGAGGCTCTTTGAGGCTCCTTAATTATCGTTTCTTCTACCTGAAATGTTCTTCTGCTACTACTCACATGATCAGCTCCACAATTCAAATGTCACTTCTCAGTGAGGACTACTCTGCCTATTCTATCTAAAACTTTACCCCCACTCAACAGTTTGTATTTTGCCTCCTGCTTTTTATTTACTTTGCTATTTTTCTGATATATTGTTATGGCCTGAAATGCAGCTCTCCAAAACTCATATGTTGACAACACAATTCTCAACATGAATGTGTTTAGTGATAAGGTCTTTAAAGACCTCATTAAGGTTAAAGGAGGTCAGCAGAGTGGGGCCCTAATCCAGTCCAACATGACTGGTGTCCTTGGGAGAATCAAGGATGAGACATCAGACAGGCTCACACATAGAGAACAGGCCATGTGAACCAACGGCAGGAAGACAGCTGTCTGCAAGCCAGGAAGAGGGACCTCAGGAGAAACCAAATATGCAGACATCTTGATCTTGGAGTTCCAGCCTCCAGAATTGTGAGGAAATACAGTTCTGTGAATTTTTTTTTTAATTAGCTCACATATGTGTATATATCTATTTATATACAAATATCTATGCAGGTACACACACGCACACACATATATATACACTAGTTATTTTAGTTATTTATTTTGGATACTGCCTGTATCTTTCATTAGAATGGAAGTTTCGTTTGGGAAGGCGTTTTTATCTGTTTTACTCATCCCTGGAATTCTCACTACCTATAAGGAGCCTGAATAGGAGAGGTATCAATTACTATTTGTTGAATGAATAAATTAAAAAAAAAATGGTGAGAAACCAATCCTTATCTCTCCAGCTATTTTTTCCACTTCTGCATTGTTGTAGATTGAAAAAAAAAATTGTTTCAGATTCTTTACTGTTTCTTGTGTATGTCCTTGACAATGTGATTTTGCAGTTCTTCCTTATGAAGAAGTAATATCTGGGGCTTTCCTCATGGTCCCGTGACTAAGACTCCACTCTCTCAATGCAAGGGGCCTGCATTTGATCCCTGGTCACGGAAATAAATCCCATATGCCATGACCGAGTGTGCATACCACAACAAAGAAATTTCCTGGCACAAAAAATAAATAAATAAATATTTAAAACAAGAAGAAATTTTCCTCATTTCCTCAAATAGACTCAAATGAGTCTATTTCCTCATTCATTGAATCTGTACTGACTTTTTGACTTGCATTGGCCAATAAAATATGTCTGTGCTAGCTTTGAATCTAGGTCTCCAGAGACCTTGTGTGTGTGTTAGTCGCTCAGCTGTGTCTGACTCTTTGCAACTCCATGGACTTTAGCCCACCAGGCTCCTCTATCTGTGGAATTCCCCAGGTAAGAATGCTGGAGTGGGTAGCCTTTCCCTTCTCCAGGGGATCTTCCCAACCCAGGGATAAAACCCTGGTCTCCTGCATTGCAGGCAGATTCTTTACTGTGTGGAGCCACCAGCAAAGCCCTGAACCTAGGTGTACATTGACTTTACCTGCTTCCATTCCCTTTTTAAAAACAGGCTTCATAGTGAAAACAAGCCTAAGGCATCATATTGGAGGACAAATGATTATGTGGAGGAGAAACAATCACCCTAGCTGAGAACATCTGAGACAAGCCAGTCTCCAGCTGATCACAGACATGCAAGTAAGACTGGGTTAGAATGGCCAAACTCAGCCAAGATCAGCAGAGCTTCTCAGCTGACCCATAGATTAGTGAGTAAGAGTACACCTGGAAAGAAACAAACCAGCAAGGATTTAGAGTTTTAGTTATTGTGGTATTATAGTGGCAATAGATAATTGTGCATCTGATAGTGACCTCAGGAAGTATTTTGTGTGTCAGAGATGTCTTTTGCCTTTGAAAGGTATCTCAGCTTAAAGGAAAGTTCATTGGCTCTGGAATTACATCGAATTGGGTTCAAATCCCAGCTCCATCATTCACGGTTAACCTAGCACAATTAACTGTTTGAGCTTCTCTTCGTAATTTGTAAATTAAAGATAGTAATGTGTGTGTGCATGTTAAGTCGCCTCAGTTGTGGCTGACTCTTTGCGACCACTCTTTGACTCTAGCCTGCCAGGCTCCTCTGTCCATGGGATTCTGAAGGCAAGAATACAGGAGTGGATTGCCATGCAGTCCTCCAGGGGATCTTCCTGACCCAAGGATTGAACCTACATTTCTTGTGTTTCCTACAGGCAGGTTCTTTACCATTAGTGCCACCTGGGAAGCCCAAAGATAGGAAAACCTGCTTACCGAGCTCCTGTGAGTAGTAAATGAAAAATTCACATCAGACACCTGGCACAAATACTGCTGTTGATCTAAAAAGCATCACAACTTCCTGTAATAACTACTTGTTGCTAATTCATATATACATGAATTTAGTGCTTATAGACACTATTTATATTTTTTCTTATTAGACTCATTAGCCTGATATACTTGCTATTTATTATTCAAAACTATGTTTTCTTTTAGCCATCCTAACTAACATCTCTCAACCTCAAGATTTAATAACCTGGTTCATTTTTATTTCATTTGTACCCTTGATGATCTTATTGACTTAGGCCAAATACCTTCTTAACTTTCTATTTCTGAACTAAAGAGACTAATTTCCTCACATCAATTTAGAGAAAACTGGACACTCTGATTCAGTACCTTCCACCTGGAAGCTGGCAGATATTCCCAGCAACTGTTGGTTACCTTCACTATGTCTAAGTGAAATATGGGCTTTCCAAGGCAAGGACAGAGGCCCTTGAACTAGCCATTCAAAGTCCCACAAATCTGCCTTTAAGTACTTAGGCAGCTATTTTTGAATATTATTTTATTTTATGTAACCTCTTCAACAAAAGAGAAGCAGGTTATATTTGATGCAATTTGATGCAGGCTAAATCTAATGTCTTGGGCAGTAGATTTAGAGAAATACATGCTAAAGAGGAACAGGCTTTCACGTTTTTTTTTTAAAAATTTTATTTTTTAACAAGAAATTAGCTTAAGCACTGCTTTTAGGTGAAAGCATTCTGTAACTGACATCATTTTTAAGTGCTCTGTATTGATTAAACACTTTAGCTGAATTTGTAAGTCTGGTCAGAAAATATAAGCTGTAAATCAAGATCCGACTTTTCCTTTGATCCCATTTTAGCTTTCTCTTTCTCCTTTGGGTCAGAGGATGGATAAAACAATGATGATAACATCTAATAAAATTTTAGAAACTGAAATCCTTTTGATTAGTACTGATTTCTCTCATAGAAAAACTTAAATACATTTGAAATGCATGGGCAGGAATTCATTGGTACTTGTTTTCACAAGAATAAAATTGATTTTCCCATATTAATTGTTTCAATAAACCATCACTCTTCTAGTCAAGTCATTAAAATTATTCCATCTCAGATGCTTTTTACTCTAAATTATAAACTGTCATTTTATAAAGAAAACTGGAAAAAGATTAAGATTTCTTGTTTAAAAGCAGGAACTTGATTTCTGTTTTATAGTTTCCTTGTAGAATTAAAGTTAGGGTCCTAGGGCAGCTTCCATATTTCTGCAGTGTTATTTATTACATGAGCTCTCAGATAAATCTTAGTGCGTACCTATAAAACCTGCTCCAGTTATGTATAACAAGAATATTCAGTATTTAGAATACAACAGCAAGTTTTATTGTGGCCACAAGGACATTGCAATGATTTGAATCGCAAACTCACTAGGCCAATAGACTGTTGAAAAGAGGAATTTATTATCTGGTTGATGTACTACAGAAAGCCATTTTGTATGATGATATTTGGTGCCTGAGTTGCATGGCAGTCTCCATTATTTTTGTCTTCTGGGTCTAGATTTTATAGGACATTGCTTTCAAGTAGTTGAGAATCTATTTTACTAAATATAAACACCATCCAAAGATGTTCAGTCTCTTAGTCATGTCTGAGTCTTTGTGACCCCATGGACTGCAGCACACTAGGCTTCCCTGTTCTTCACTATCTCCCAGAGTTTGCTCAAACTTATGTCCTTTGAGTCAGTGAAGCCATCCTATCATCTCATCCTCTGTCACCTCTTCCTCCTCCCCTATATCTTTCCTAGCATCAGAGTATTTTCTGACGAGTTGGCTCTTTGAATCAGATGGCCTAAGTATTAGAGTTTTAGAACATAGAAAAAAATTGAATCTATCTTTATACATTTCCTCCTTTTGAAACTGTGTAAACCTTCTATATTACACCTGATCTCAGGACTTAATGAAGCTCAGGTTCTTGATGTCTCACTGCAGAAAGAATTCAATGAGAAACAAAAGTGATAGGAAAGAAGTGGATTTATTTAGAGAAACACACTCTACAGATTGAGTGTGGGCCATCTCAAAAGGTAAGAGTAGCCTGGAAATATGGCATGGTTAATTTTTATGGGCTGAGTAATTTCACAGGCTAATGAGTGTACACTCCACAGACCTGCCAGTCTGGTACTGGCCCAGCCTCAAGACCAACAACAGAGTCAGCAACAGAGATATTAGTAGCTTAATGGATGAGGGAAGCTTATATATCTTAAGCCAGGCCATGGAATGCCACCTCACAGTGTGTGACAGATGACAGGCAGGACAAGGTGTAGTCTTCACTCCTATAAGGAGAGGGAGAGTGCCAGGTAAAGAGGGAATTGACTTTAGGTTGGCTCATGGGTTATTAGGGAAACTAGTAGAGGGGTACACTCTTAGATACACTATCATAGTAGAGATGGTTTTGATCTGAAGGTTAATTAGAGCAATCACTAGTTGAGATGGTTGGGGGGCAAGTATGTAGGTATTTATTGATTAAGCTCTATGATTAAGTGAAGGTCAGTCAGGTGAGTAGGGCATGGGTGAGGCAGGGACTGGTTGAGCGGGCTGCATAAGGAGAACAAGGGAGTAACCATCTCCAGTGGCCTACCATTAGATAACCACCCGCTGAAATTACCGATAGATTGTAGGTCTTCTTGTTGGGCTAGTGTTTGCTGCTCTATACAAAGGGAAAGTTCTGTCTTGATGGCAGGTGGTTGGAGCAAGAGATATTTCTGAGTGGAGGAGTAAGTGTGTAGGGAGTGGGAGAAAAGACCCTAGGTGGTCTTTTCCTGTCCCTATTATCCCCTACATTTCTGCTCTGGAGATGATGTTTAAAGAGAACATCAAAGACACACCTGATCAATAGAATGGAAAGCTAAAAGTTCTTTAGAGTTTTGGCAACCCAAGGGAGCTACAAGCTAATGCAAATTCTATTTTATCCCTATCATCTTTCCTCATAGCAGTCACAGGCTCCTTTCTAGCCCATCCACTAATCCCACCTATATACAGCATAACTGTAAAGCCCCAAGTGTATCTATAGCTGTACCCTAGTTACTCCCAAGTTGCAATTTTCTATAGCAAAATGTTGCCAGTTGATCTGAGCTTGTCTGATTTTCAATAAGTACCAATCCCAGAGTCAGCTAAAAATATTAAAGTCTATTGATAATTAGTAGAGCTAAGTTTAGGTGTATGTAGAGAGTGAACAGTAAATGAAGGGGATCATCCAAAAAATTCTGATTATGTTTATCAGAAAAGGGTAACAGATGGCTTGAGTTCAGGAGCACAGCAGAGGGGGAAAGTCCTTATCAAGATCAGAAGTTGCTGTTACTTAAGTATCTTAAAATAATTAATCTCAAAAATATACAAGCAACTCCTGCAGCTCCATTCTAGAAAATAAACAACCCAATCAAAAAGTGGGCCAAAGAACGTAACAGACATTTCTCCAAAGAAGACATAAAAATGGCTAACAAACACTTGAAAAGATGCTCAACATCACTCATTATCAGAGAAATGCAAATCAAAACCACAATGAGGTACCACTTTACACCAATCAGAATGGCTGCCATCCAAAAGTCTACAAGCAATAAATGCTGGAGAGGATGTGGAGAAAAGGGAACCCTCTTACACTGTTGGTGGGAATGCAAACTAGTACTGCCACTATGGAGAACAGTGTGGAGATTCCTTAAAAAACTGCAAATAGATCTGCCATATGACCCAGCAATCCCACTGCTGAGCATACACACTGAGGAAACCAGAATTGAAAGAGACACGTGTACCCCAATGTTCATCGCCGCATTGTTTACAATAGCCAGGACATGGAAGCAACCTAGATGCCCATCAACTGACGAATGGATAAGAAAGCTGTGGTACATATACACAATGGAATATTACTCAGCATTAAAAAAAATTCATTTGAGTCTGTTCTACTCAGGTGGATGGAACTGGAGCCTATTATCCAGAGTGAAGTAAGCCAGAAGGAAAAACAAAAATACAGCATACTAACGCATATATATGGAATTTAGAAAGATGGTAACGAGAACCCTGCATGTGGGACAGCAAAAGAAACGCAGATGTATAGAACAGTCTGGTGGACTCTGTGGAAGAGGGCAAGGGTGGGATGATATGGGAGAATGGCATTGAAACATGTTAATTATCATACATGAAATCAATCACCAGCCCAGGTTTGATGCTCGGGGCTGGTGCACCGGGATGACCCAGGGGGAGGGAATCAGGAGGGAGGAGAGAGGGGGGTTCTGAAGGGGGAACGTATGTATACCCATGGCGGATTCATGTCATTGTATGGCAAAACCAACACAATAAAGTAAAGAAAAAAAATAATAAATTAAAAAAAAACCTATTTCTGACAATGACACATGCCACAGTCACATAAATGAGCATATAATTACATAATAAAATGTCTTCCTCTAGCCCTACATTCCAGCAGTAACTATCATCTACTTTCTTGGATATCTTCATCAAGTTTCCCATACATGCTCATGTAACTATCTATCTACCTGTCTGTCTATTTATCTATTCATTTTTCTTTTTATATGTGGTGAATTTACTATTCTCATATTTTTGTACCTCGGCTTGTACCTACCATAGGAATCAGCCAACAATGCTATCTGCTACTACTACTTGTGGATTTTAGCTATATCTCTCTTTGAATAATCATTTTTTCTATCCTAAGAGAGCAATTAGGTCTGTATTGTGTCACTTTTCTCTCAGTTACCTGACCCCCACTGCTGATAAGCATGGCATCTGACCCCTTATTAGAGTGAACCTTAGCATGATCTAAGGCAGTGGTCTCAACGCTGACTGTGCTTTAAAATTCTCTATGGGCATTTAAAAATTATCAATACCTGAGCCTTGACCCAGGCTCTCTCTCTCGTTGGATATTTCCAGACCAGGTTTCCATCTATTCCCTACTTACATACACACATACCTTCATGGCCATCACCCAACCGTGATAACCAAATTAATAAAATTTTCATTAAGACTTCAGTTCATGAATCATTTCCTAGGACTAATGGATTTATCTGAAGCCTATGTTTTCTGTGTTACATGAGAAAGACTTTCCATACGTGTAGCTATCTAAAGCATATTAAGAATTTTTAGTACCTTTTTTTTTTTTTTTAAGAAGGAGAAGGTATTTTGGCAAAGTGGTTACTGGTGAAGAGCCAAGTAGGTTTATAAAATGCTGTTTCTAAAGAGATTCCATTTTAGCAGCATAAAAGTGAGTGTTTAAAAGTATTTTAAGTTAGATATGTGAGTGGATAAAGGTGATAGTTGTTCCTAGTTTTGGAGAAGCTACTCAAATTCCTATCCCCACAGTATCATATGTTCTTTTGGATAAATTGGAGAATGTGGTGAGAAGTATGGCAGAGGATAACTGAGACCTGAAAATGGATGAAGTAACTGGGTGGAATGAGGTACCAATAACCTAAATGTGTTTTAAAACACTGATTCACAGGATTTCCTTGGTCATTGTAGTTCACCACCCTCACCCCAACCCCACCACCCCACCATTTTATTATGTTCAAATGATTTGCAATTCAAAGAGGTAGTTTCTTTGGTTGATGTAGTAGTTCTCAAACCTATCTAACCAACACACCATTTTTATAAGAAATATATTGTGAAATCCTCTTTACTATCCTAAAATATTGATATAAACAAGTGTGTATGTATAATAACCTAACTATACACTATAAGTATCATTATAATGTCCTAACTCTAATATAAAAATATTAAAAAGATTTATGATGAAATACTACCTATTCCAACCTATAAATGCTCAGATATGCACAGGAATAAACACTAGGACACATAATAAGTAGTCACTACTATGGTCATATTTCTTTTCTTTCTTTTTTAATAATTTAAGTATAATTAATCTACAATATTATGCTAGTTTCAGGTGCACAACAGTCATTCATTATTTTGTACATTAGGAAATGATCACCATGATAAATCTGGTTGCCATCTGCTACCATACAAAATGATTACAGTGTTATTGACTATATTCTCCATGTTGTACATTTCATCCATGTAACTCAGTTGTTCTGAGACTGGAAGTTTGTACTCCTTAAACTCCCTCACATATTTCATTCAACTCCCAACCTCCTTCCCCTCTAGCAACCACCTGTTCGTTCTCTGTATCTCTGATTCTATTTATGTTTTGTTATGTTTGTTCATTTGTTTTTTAGATTCCACATGTAAGTGAAATCATATAGTATTTGTCTTTCCTAACTTATTTCACTTTGCATAGTACCGTCTAGATATCAACTGAATTCTTATTTACTTAATGCATTTTATAATTTGACTTTTCTTTTTAATTTAAATAAATATACTTTAAAAGAAATGTTATATAAGTAGAAAACCAGTATTTGGCATAGTAAAAAGGTAATTATAAAAACAAATGCAATGAAATTATTATATTCTAACCAAGAATCATTGCCCACATAACCTCTTAAGCTAAAGCTTACTTTCTTTTGGTTCAGTTCAGTTCAGTCGCTCAGTCATGTCTGATTCCTTGTGACCCCCATGAACCACAGCATGCCAGGCCTCCCTGTTCATCACCAACTCCTGGAGTCCACCCAAACCCATGTCTGTTGAGTCGGTAATGCTATCCAGCCATCTTATCCTCTGTTGTTCCCTTCTCCTCCTGCCCTCAATCTTGGCCAGCATCAGGGTCTTTTCCAATGAGTCAGCTCTTTGCATCAGGTGCCCAAAGTGTTGGAGTTTCAGCTTCAGTATCAGTCCTTCCAATGAACATCCAGAATGGATCTCCTTTAGGATGGACTGGTTGGATCTCCTTGCAGTCCAAGGGACTCTCAAGAGTCTTCTCCACACCACATTTCAAAAGATCAGTTCTTTGGCACTCAGCTTTCTTTATAGTCCAACTCTCACATCCATACATGACCACTGGAAAAACCATAGGCTTGACTATATGGACCTTTGTTGGCAAAGTAATGTCTCTGCTTTTTAATATGCTGTTTAGGCTGGTCATAACTTTCCTTCCATATTAGAATAATCTGAAAAGCAAATGAGCATTTGAGCATTAGACTGAGACTTTACCATTAACATAATCAGAAATTTTAGAAAGTAATTGCAACAACTACCACACTAGAACTATTCATTTTCTTACCATTTGTTACATGGATGGTGAGTTAGTATACCTTCATACATCTTTAGCCATCCTGCTTTTTCCTAAGTGCCTCTTGGCATTTAAACAATAATCCACATTGATATCTCTTCCTAGGTGGATCAACTTATAAGCCCCTCAACTTTGCTGTTAATAGTTTGATTATTTTCTGAAGAATGAATAAACATGGGATTTAGTAATTAAAGGATAGTGAAGGTATTACATTTTATCTGGTTAGCAGTGAGTGAGTATTAAGTGGATGACTGTTTCAGGCTCAGCTGTGTCTGCCAACACAATGCTTCAAAAGAATGCTAGGAAAATTCACATAAATAACAAGAAAGCTTAACTCTGTTGATTTTAGGTAAGAAATTACAGTCAGGAACCCCCTGACTAGGAAATTGATATAAATAATAACTGTAGGGAAATTAATATAAATAACCATATATAATATCAATTCTCTTAGTACTCCCAGTTTCAGAGATGTATCCAAAAATACCAACATGATTCAATGCTACTTAATTCCATTTATGGGTACCATACAAATAATCACATACATCACTAAAATCACCTGTAATAGTCCTCACATGTTGAAAACTTTGATGAGTAAAATATAAATTCTAAAACACAGAAAAGAGAAATAATTGAGGTATTAGGATGAATAATTGTGATTTTTGAAGGTCAAATATAGTCAATTACTGAATATTTAGTATGCTTCAAAAATACTTGGTAGTAATTATGAATTTCTTTGTATATAACCATAGTGCAGTGTGGGTTCTGTTGGGTGGAAAGAAAACCAGACTATGAGTCAGGATCTAGGAATAGGCTCCACCATTAACAGTGTAATATTGGGTAAATTACTTCTCCTTGGGTAGTGTTCACTCTTGCATGTGGAGAAAACATTAACTAGATTTGTGGTTCCTAAAATATGCATCATTGGCCTCTGTGAGTCTGTGGAGTTAATGAAATATGGTCTTGAGTCTGTGTTCTCATCAAGCATATTTTGCATAAAGAATAACTTATATCTTGCACAATATCTGAGTGCTTCCATGATAAATGAAGTGTGAATCAATACTTGAATTCAAAGTAGAATTTTATATCATTATGCATTTTATAATTATAAAATAGTAAAATATAATTGTTGCATTTGAAGAATATACTTTAAAGCTATCATCAGTGTTGAAAGATGTTTTCCCCTGTCAACTAGTAAAGACTAATATTGGAAAAAATGCTTTGAGTAAGAAGAGCCAACTAATAATCAAATTAGAGGCAAAGAACAAATCAAGGATGAGGCCATTGGTCTCTTTATTTATCAATGTGATGACTAATAAATATTTTCATTTGGACAAAATGGCTTATGGAATAAAGACTAAGGATATGTTTTCTCATGGAAACTTGGTAAATTCCTGTCTAAAATTGTCTTGAAAAAGACAAAGAAGTCAGTTTGAAAATAATCATGAATGTGGCTCTTGGCATTTGGAGCTGAATGGAATCAAATGAATAAAATACCAAGTTGGATTTTGATACAGTTAGAATCTCCAGAAGATTCTCCAACTTGGATTACAATTGATTGTGGATATTTAAGACTATGATTGTTAGGGCTTCAAACTTCTGCAAATAGAGAATAGACTAAAAACATCTTTCAGTCTCTTAAGGAAGCTTCATTGTTTTCTCCATATGGTTTTAAAAAGGATAATGGGGAATGAAGTCATGTCCAGAGGGCAGAGTTAAGAATGACAACTTCAGTCTAATCAAAGATCATTCCCCAGCTCATGTGTACTGGGCCCTTGTAACATCTGCCCAGTGAGATTTTGGAACTGCTGTAGAATGATGATTTTCAGTTCAGTTCAGTTGCTCAGTCGTGTCTGACTCTTTGCAACTTCATGGCCTGCAGCACGCCAGGCCTTCCTGTCCATCACCAGCTCCCAGAGTTTACTCAAACTCATCTCCGTTGAGTCTGTAATGCCATCCAACCATCTCATGATTGGTGATTCTGAATGCCTCTAATCCTCCTTTCTGAAAGACTGTTCATTGTGATATTCAGTCCCTTTTAAATCATTGTCTGTTGAATGTATGAGAGGCATACAACTTGTAGGTTTCCAGAACAAGAGGAACCACATCTAGATTGAACTGTTCATGTTTTCAAGAAGTCCCAGAATTTAAGTTTCATACTGGAATTATATGAAAATTATGACTTTTTTCAAGGGAGAATTAATGTATTTAGGATATACAAGGGAAGGAATTGTATATTTGTGACTAAAAGAATAGTCTAGGTAAGTTATGTATTTTCCTCAATTATCTGCTGCTCTCCTGTGAGAGAATTACTCCTTTTGCTTCTTTCAAGTCAGGCTTAGTCATTTGGCTTGCTCTTTTTTTTTTCCTTACTGCCACAAGAATTGCAAACCCAGATACAGACTTCTTGAGCCAGGATCTAAGAAGACAACATGGAATAGAGCTGTGCCCAACTTCCACTGACATAAAATGCAAGCAAGAAATAAACTTTTGTTGTAAGACATGGAGATTTGGAAGTTATATGCATGTATGTAACATGATGAAAAAAGTTTAATACCATCATAGAGCTAATGGTAGCAGAGCCTAAACCAAAATAAGGGCTTTTGATTCCCACTTACAGGGTTCTTTTCACAGCATCTCAACTTCGTTCACGAGTTAAGTATATTTGAATGTTTCAGGGGTGGTCACAGTTTTTAAAATACTGTTATTAGGACACACAAGAGTATTAGAATATTAAGATATTTTCATAGCCCATAAACTAAACTTAGGACATGTCCAGACCACAGCCAAGTTAAATAGAATAGGGAAGAAACTGTTGAACTAATTAATACATCAACAAAGTATTAATATATACTGATTTATTGGCTTCAAATTGTGGATGAGGAAATTAACAGATCAAAATATTTGTGCTGCTCATGCTCTCAGCTAGCTGAGGACCCCAAGCTAGAACTTGAGTTTCTAAAGACTCAGTGCCATGGTCTTTTTCACCATCATCATTTGGGTCTCAATTTTTAAAAATTATACTCAAACATCAAGACAAATTTCTTCTGTTTTTAAGACAGAAGAAATATAAAGTTATATTTAGATAACTTGCTCCAGTTATCTACATATTTAAAGGGGAAAATTTTTCAAAATTATTCATTTTTTTGTTCTCTTGGGTTTTAGGCTTTCTTAGGTATAGATTCAGTTTTAAAATTTTCACTAAAGACAGTGTGAAGGATGATAACTCTTGGAGTGGAACACTAGATTAAAATGGCCTCTTTCTTTTCCCACCTGAGAACTGGTTCTGATAAGATATGACTAAATTAACTAGAAAATCCTTGCACGAGGGTCCAAAGCCACACACACATACACACACACACACACAATCATTGTGTGGAACAATCTTGAGTTATCACACATCACTGCCAACTGCTAAAAGTAATACCTACAGCAGTACCATATTTTATTGTCTGACTTACAGATATCATTTAATCACTTTTATCTCACATTTGTATTGTCTCATTTTATGGAACTGCTTTAACCACATTTTTCCCCCTACAAGCTAATGAGCTTAATGTACTACTTTCTATGTTCTGAGGTAACTGAAACTTAAATATATTCAACCTCAACTGTCCTTTATTATGGTAGAAGGTCTTTGCTCCTTTGCAGCTGAATCTGAAAGCTATTTGAGATGAGATTGTATCTTTATAAGAAACTTGCTATAGAAATCTGCCATTTGGCTGTGAGAGTATTTTAGTGCAGCAAAAATGTAGTCACATATATTCATTTTATTTTCCATCATTCCTATTATATTCTCTTAGTTTAAATTTTTACCCAAATGTATTTTTTCTTTGCAACTTCATGTTTCAAAATAAAAATTTTAGCAAAATCTATTCAAGAATTCCTAGATATCAAGAGATCAAAGAATACTTTTTACAAACCACTTTCTAAATGAGAGAAAAAAAAACAAGGTGGATATAAGAAAGAAACAAATGAATATTGTGTCTTAAAAACAGAAGAAATTTGCCTTGGTGTTTGAGTATAATTTTTAAAAATTGAAACCCAAATGATGATGGTGAAAAAGACCATGGAACTGAGTTTTTAGAAACTCAAGTTCTAGCTTGGGGTCCTCAGCTAGCTGAGAGCATGAGCAGCACAAATCTTTTCATCTGTTAATTTCCTCATCCACAATTTGAAGCCAATAAATCAGTATATATTAATACTTTGTTGTTGTTCAGTCTCTCAGTCATGTCCGACTCTTTCCAACCCCATGGACTGGAGATCACCAGGCTTCCTTGTCCTTCACTATCTCCTGGAGTTTGCTCAAACTCATGTCAGTGATGCCATCCAACCATCTCATCCTCTGTGGCCCCATTTTCCTCTTGCCCTCAATCTATCACAGCATTAGGGTGAGTTTTTTCCAGTGAATCGCTCTCCACATCAGGTGGCCAAAGTACTGGTGTTTCAGCTTCCAGCGTCAGTCCTTCTAATGAATATTCAGGGTTGATTTCCTTTAGGATTGACTGGCGATCTCCTTGATGTCTTTAGCTCTGTTTTTATCAGTGATCTTCTTTGATACTAAAGAAATCATGGGAAGAGGAACTATTTGCTCTAAACCGGGGTTTATCCAGTGTGTGTGCAAAGGCAGATAATCTTGCATCAGTATCAGAAGGACTACTGTCAAAAGTGACTAAAAAACCAAGCATTTCCCTGGTGGTCCAGTGGTCAAGACTGCTTTTCCAATGCAGGGGCATGTGTTCAATCTTTTGCAGTGCAGCAGCAAAAAAAAAAAAGAAAGAAATAAACAAAAGTGCCAAAAAAATCAAATGATAAAAATATATTTTTTAGCTATTTTCTAAGAGCAAGGCAATGTTCAGTCTTCCAAAAGCTGCTGGGAGTGCATTGCTACTTTTATTTTTTAAGAGTTCAGCAACCTTGGGAGTCTCTAAAATAACCTTTTCCTGGTTCTGTTTTTATTTTGTTTTTCTCAGACCTTGAATTGTCAGCCACCCAGCATGAAGAATAAGATATTTTTGGGGAGGGGTAGGGAAAAAAAATCCATTCTTTAAAGAAAATATACCCATTGTGAACTTTTCTGAAGAAAATGACCTCATGCCTATGAATTGCCAAGGCACTTGGGTAAGAAAGTGTTCTTTTTGCCTGGAGGCAATGTGGTATATTTTGATTTATGTCCTTGACATGTTTTAAAGGTTAAGAAAATGTTCAATGTATTTCTTTTTTTAAAGTTAAGGGAATCACTTCCTCAAACATGGCTGTTTAATGTTTGACACTCTGTAAAAATAAGTAGAAAGCTGGAATTGAAGGAACAAGGTTCAGTGCTTTTCTGAAGTACAAGGTGCAGAGTTGCTGTTAATGCATATTCAATATTGTTTGGGGAAATTGAGGCTGTTTTGGAGAACGGAGTGAAGTGAGGGTAGGGAATGTTTGAAAGGTTGAGTCACTTCTCTTATGACCCTATCCCTATGGGGCTCTGTATTTTGTTTGACACTCAGGAAATGTAAAATAAGGAGGTAAAAAAAATGCTGTCTAAGCCACAGCTTTATCAGGAATTTGCACCTTTTGCCCATACAGATGAGAGCTGAAAGCTAAAAGAACAAAGAAGATTAAGTGAGAGCCCCGCTATTGGATTTTAGATCTCTAAAATTTTGAAAGTCAATGATGAGCTTGATTGAACTGTTGTTGTCAAAGTGACTTTCTGAGCACTGATTCTGGGTCCAGTTATAAATATATGTCAAGATAGAAGCTGTGAGCACTAGACCCCACTCTGTCCCCACAGGCTCAGCCCCTCAAGAGAAACTAAATTTCTTTCATTTGTTCCTCTCTGACCCTCAACTTCCCATCCTGTGAAATGAAGATGCTGGACCAGATGATTTTTAGAGTGGATTTTCATATACATATATCTACTCTTAGATTCCTTTCCCATGTAAACCAATACAGAGCATTGAGTAGAGTTCCCTGTGCTATACAGGAGGTCTCTCTCAGATTTATTTTGGATGCTCATATCCTTTCAGTTCTTTTGACCTCTAGAACTTTCCTGATAGCCTATTGTCTCATGTTGGGAGAAATGGATTTAGTAAGTAGAACTTAATGTGCTACTTTCCAAAGATATTTAATTCTTTTTTGTCATCATTGTTGTGTACTTTATGTTTTATTTGACTTTGAACACCGCAAAATGTTATCATTATTGATTTGTGTCAACATTCATTTAGATATATCTATACCTGTATCACTTTTTTGCTCTTAAATTCTTGTATTTCAAGTGATCATTTTTCTGCTACCTGAAAGCCATGCGTCTTCAGAATTCCTTTCAATAAGGTGTTGTTTCAAGTTGCAGTTGACCTGAACATATTAAATACTCTATTACTATAAGCCACTATTATTATTTGAAAATGTTTCATTTGTTTTCATATCTGCATGTGTGTGTGTGTGCATACTCAGTTACTTCAGTCGTGTCTGACTCTTTACAACCCTGTGGACTCACCAGACTCCTCAATCCATGGGATTCTCCAGGTGAGATTACTGGAGTGGGTTGCTATGCCTTCTTCCAGTTCATATCTTCTTACTCTCTATTTACTCCACTAAAAATGTATGTCTCAAGCTGGCAGGAGCTCAAACAATCATTTCCTCATTGTCTTCCATTGTCAGATCAATTGTGTAGCTTATTGGATTCAAGATTTTTTTTCTTTTTTGAAGCCAGTGCCATAAACCAGGCAACTTAAGGATTTCCCATGTGGCACTAGTGGTAAAGAACCTGCCTGTCAATGCAGGAGATATAAGAGATGGGAGTTCAATCCCTGGGTTGGGAAGATTTCCTGGAGGAGGAAATGGCAACCCATTCTGGTATTCTGGCCTGGAGCATCCCATGGACAGAGGGGCCTGGTGGGCTGCAGTTCATAGCCTTGCAAAGGGTCAGACATGACTGAAGTGACTTAGCAAGCATGCACGCAGGGGCAACTTAAACATCAGGCATTTATTTCTCACAATTATGAAGAATGGCATCCACGTCAGGGTGCCAGTAGGATTGTGTTGTTTCTTTAAATTAATTTTATTTATTTATTATTTTTGGTTGTGCTAGGTCTGCCTTGCTGCATGCAGTCTTTCTCTACTGCGGAGACCTGGGCTACCCTTTGATGCAGTGCTCAGGCTTCTCATTGCTTCTCTTGTTGCGGAGCACAGGCTCTACAGCACACAGGCTTCAGTAGTTTCAGCACATGGGTTCCAGGAGTTGCGGCACACAGAGTCAGCTGGCTCTTGGGCTCTGGAGCATGGGCTTGGTAGTTGTGGCACACGGGCTTTACCTGCTAAAAGTCATGTGGAATCTTCCCAGACCAGGGATCAAATCCATGTTCCCTGTATTTGTAGGTAGATTCTTACCCACTGTAGTACCAGGGAAGTCTAATATTGGATGTTTGAATGAATTCATCCATTCACTCGCTCATTCTTCCCTCTGTACATGTTAAATGAATGTCCACTATGGGACAGGCTTTGGGACTACAGAGACAAGCATTTCTATCTCCATACTGATGGGGCTAACTCTCTCATGGTAAGATGATTAAGCAAAGATGTAACTGAAATACAATATGGGAAGTGCTCTATTAGGAGAAATTACTAATGATTCCTGGGGACTGGTGGATACTGAATAGAGAGATGTTTTTGAATAGGGGTCCTCTAGTTCCAGTATTTTGGCTTCTGGAAGTGATCTTAGGTAAGTCAATGGGAGAAGTTAAAACTTGGTTATTTAGCTGTCCTAGATATCATTAAATTTATATAACTCAGGGAAGGTAAGTTTGTGAACCAACAGGCATCTTCCACGGAAACTAATGAGTTGGAAGAAAAAAAACCCTGAAGCAAAAAGAACTGCTATGTTGAGAGTAGCCGCATTACACTCTATTGATTTAAATGATCATGGATTGCCATTATTTTAGGTTCTGATGAAGGCACCCTCAGCTAAGCATGGCCCTACAGAGACAGAACAACATTCTTGAGAGGTTGCCCTTAAGAACTTCCAACAGAAAGACCTTGGAAAGAT
This sequence comes from Antilocapra americana, assembly GCA_007570785.1. Lineage (NCBI taxonomy): Eukaryota > Metazoa > Chordata > Mammalia > Artiodactyla > Antilocapridae > Antilocapra > Antilocapra americana. The sequence goes on along the minus strand of ML660200.1, from coordinate 8,076,430 downwards.
ATTTTAAGTGAGAGGAAGAAGATAGATAGCAGGATATTAAGAAATAGCCCAAATTTTGAATAGAAGTATTAAATTCTTACTTCTGTACTTTATAGCTGGGTAATATTGAGTAAAAGATTTAACTTCTCTGATTTAAGATGTGTATAAGACATTGCTTTGGCAATGAAACCATGTACATAGAAGACTTGGTACATAGTAGACCTTACAGCCATTTTATTAATGTTAATAAATTAATTATTTAATTGACAGCGGCAATAAATAGGTATACCAAACATGCAAATTAATATGCAAATCTGTTCATAACCCTTTCTTTGCTCTTATTTTTTTGTTATAATTTCTGCCTTGTATACTAGCAGCTTTATTTTTCTTAAAAATCAGTGGCTCAGGTAGGCCATGGTAGCAGCTTTGCCTTGTCTATATTTAGGTAAATGTATTGCAGCCATTTGTGTGAATGGATTTCAGAAGTCATGGAAAAAGGTCATCAATTGTCAAATCTTATCCTAGAGTGTGACATACATTCTCAAGGACAATGATCTCCCTCCTTCTACTTTCCCTCCCTCTGCCTTAAAGATAAGGCTTTGATAACACATTATTCTTGGAAAAATTTTTTTTCTATCTCCTACATTTGTCACTCTACCATCTGTCATACACACCCTCCAGGCCAAATTAATCGCTTCTCTATGTTGTGTGTTTACATTACTTACACTTACCGCAATTTATAGAAACTATTATTTATTATAAGATGCAGGTAGGTATTAAAATATTCTAATGTGAAAAAACGTGCAATTGGTGAGATATGATAAGTTCCAAAACAGACTGCAAAGCTTTAGAAGGCAGAAACTATAATCAAAGAGCCTGGCAAGTTTCCGAGTTCATTGGGCATAAAAAAAACAATTTCAGAATTTTTTCTTTGGGTTGATTTAGCTAGCTGGTTTTGGGAAAAGGTGAAGAAATCATGGACTACATTTTTAGTGGCTGCTGGGAATGAGAGCAAGGGGAATACTTATGTATGAAATGAAGACAGCCATAGCAGAAGAAAAGCATCATTGTATCCAGCTTTGATGAGGACCTTTCTTATGAAGAGAAGATTAAGTTTTAATTTTTCAATATCTTAAGAAATATGGTTATTTCTGGATTTCCCTGGTGGTGCAGTGGATAAAGATTGGCCTGCCAGTTCAGAGGACTTGGGTATGATCTGTGGTCTGGGAAGATTCCACATGCAGAGGAGCAACTAACCTCCTGAGCCATGACTCTGAGCTGGGCTCTAGAGCTTGGGAGCTGCAACTGCTGAGTCCACATGCTGCAACAACTGAGTCTTGAGTGCCAAGAGCATCTTCTCTGCAACAAGAGAAGCCATCACAAGGATAAGCCCGTGCACTGCACAGAAGGGTATCCCCCACTCACCACAACTAGAGAAAGCCCGTGCAAAATAACTAAGACACAGTACAGCCAAAAATAAACTTTAAAAAATGTTTATTTTGATACTCACCCCCTCATATAATTTGTTGGAATATTTTGAACACATAACACTGTGGTTTTAGATGGAAGAATTCCAAAGCAGTTAAAACCCAAATGCCAGAATACAGGTTCTCATGCCAATAAATTCAGTTTGTGGATCAGTTCAGTTTAGTCTCTCAGTAATGTCCAACTCTTTGCAATCCCATGAACTGCAGCATGCCAGGCCTCCCTGTCCATCACCAACTCCCAGAGACCACCCAAACTCACATCCATAGGGTCGGTGATGCCATCCAACCATCTCATCCTCTGTTGTCCCCTTCTCCTCCTGTTCTCAACCTTTCCCAGCATCAGGGTCTTTTCAAATAAATCAGCTCTTTGCATCAGGTGGCCAAAGTACTAGAGTTTCAGCTTCAACATCAGTCCTTCCAATGAACACGCAGGACTGATTTCCTTTAGGATGGATTGGTTGGATCTCTTTGCAGGCTAAGGGACTCTCAAGAGTCTTCTCCAACACCACGGTTCAAAAGCGTCATTCTTCGGTGCTCAGCTTTCTTTATAGTCCAACTCTCACATCCATACATGACTACTGGAAAAAACATAGCCTTGACTAGACAGAGCTTTGTTGACAAATAATGTCCCTCCTTTTTAATATCTGTCTAGGTTGGTCATACCTTTCTTTCCAAGGAGTAAGCGTCTTTTAATTTCATGCAGTCACCATCTGCAGTGATTTTGGAGCCCAGAAAAATAAAGTCAGCCACTGTTTCCCCATCTATTTGCCATGAAGTGATGGGACCAGATGCCATAATCTTAGTTTTCTGAATGTTGAGCCTTAAGCCAATTTTTTCACTCTCCTCTTTCACTTTCATCAAGAGGCTTTTTAGTTCCTCTTCACTTTCTGCCATAAGCGTGGTGTCATCTGCATATATGAGATTACTGATATTTCTCCCAGGAACCTTAATTCCAGCTTGTGCTTCTTCCAGCCCAGCGTTTATCATGATGTACTCTTCATGTAAGTTAAATAAGCAGAGTGACAATATACAGCCTTGACGTAATCCTTTTCCTATTTGGAACCAGTCTGTTGTTCCATGTCCAGTTCTAACTGTTGCTTCCTGACCTGAATACAGGTTTCTCAGGAGGCATGTCAGGTGGTCTGGTATGCCCATTGTTTCAGAATTTTCCACAGTTTATTGTGATCCACACAGTCAAAGGCTTTGGCATAGTCAATAAAGCAGAAATAGATGTTTTTCTGTAACTCTCTTGCTTTTTCGATGATCCAGGGGATGTTGGCAAATTGATCTCTGGTTCCTCTGGCTTTTTTAAAACCAGCTTGAACATCTGGAAGTTCACAGTTCACATATTGCTTAAGTCTGGCTTGGAGAATTTTAAGCTTTACTTTATTAGCGTGTGCGATGAGTGCAATTGTGTGGTAGTTTGAGCATTCTTTAGCATTACCTTTCTTTGGGAATGGAATGAAAACTGACCTTTTCCAGTCCTGTGGCCACTGCTGAGTTTTCCAAATTTCCTGGCATATTGAGTGCAGCACTTCCACAGCATCATCTTTCAGGATTTGAAATAGCTCTACTGGAATTCCATCACCTCCACTAGCTTTTTTTGTAGTAATGCTTCCTAAGGCCCACTTGACTTCACATTCCAGGATGTCTGGCTCTAAGTGAGTGATCACATCATCATGATTGTCTGGGTTGTAAAGATCTTTTTTGTACAGTTCTTTTGTGTATTCTTGCCACCTCTTTTTAATATCTTCTGCTTCTATTAGGTCCCCATCATTTCTGTCCTTTATTGTGCCCATCTATAGATGCCAATAATAAATTTTAAGTAATTATAAAGCAATTGTATAAATTATTAAATGATAATAAAGTTAATATATTAGCTTGAAAAGGGAGAATTATTGTTGTTGAAGTTTTGCAGTACCAATGTTAATTACCAAAAGCTGTATTCAGTTCAGTTGCTCAGTCATGTCCAACTGTTTGCCACCCTATGAACCGCAGCATACCAGGCCTCCCTGTCCATCACCAACTCCTAGAGTTCACCCAAACTCATGTCCATTGAGTCGGTGATGCCATCCAACCATCTCATCTTCTGTTGTCCCCTTCTCCTCCTGCCCTCAATCTTTCCCATCATCAGGGTCTTTTCCAGTGAGTCAGCTCTTCGCATCAGGTTCCCAAAGTATTGGAGTTTCAGCTTCAACATCAGTGCTTCCAGTGAACACCCAGGACTGATCTCCTTTAGGATAGATGGTATTAAAGTTCTAAAAAGAAAAGAAAAGCTTTATTGACTCACTCTTGAGGTTATTATGAGTGAGTTACTTGCAGGTTATGTCAACCTGCAAATTATTTGTGTTACATATAAGGTATTTTTCTTTTTTTTCTCTTTAATTGGAATATACTTGATTTATAATATATATATATATATATTATAAATAATATATTATTATATATATAATATATAATGTATTAGTTTCTATTATACACTGAAGTTTATCAGCTATATGTGTAATATTGTTCCTGATATATGACCTTTTCTTAAAAATGAATTAGGTTATTTCAACTAGCTTGCTCTTTGTGAACCTGTGATGGTGCCTCTTGGTAACTGTTTCTTTGGGCACTAATCTGGAAGAGATTATCAACCATTGCATTAAACTGTTCTCCTAACCACTGCGGAGACCTTTTCCAACTATGAAAACCTGGACCACAACTACTCATCTGTGGGATACTGACACGTCTCATTATTCCATTATTTCTCAAAGATTATATTAAATATGTACTTTTTGATCAGTATTACTTAGCCATCAAAAAGTTTTGTATTTTCTTTTAGTGCCCTGGATATAATTATTGCAGGCTTACACACTGCATTCTTTTAAACTAACTCATTGCTTTTATACCAGCCAAATTTACCAGAATGTGCCCAACTTTTTAATCTGCTCTTTGTGATCCTCCCAACCCTCAAAACCCAATTTGACATATCTTTCTTTTACCACATCTCAAGGAAGCTCTTCCCAAGGAAGATGCATCAGAAATTACTATACTAATCAATATTGTTTGATTGAAACTCATCATAAGCTCTCTTGAATCAGGAATTAAGGTCAAGGAGGGTGGATTTACAACTAGCTCTGAAAAAGGGAAATTCATATCACTAAAAAGCTTGTTTTGATTAAGCAGAAGGCTTTGTGCTAATGAAGAACACAAATTGAGGACCTCTAGCCAAAAAGCTGATTTATCATAATTAGCATATATCCATTTTGTATTTATCCCTCTGTTTCTGTGCTTATACAATGCTTGCCTGAGAAATGATAATTAACATACAGTTAAAAGGGCTAAATGGTAGAGAAATCCAAAAAAGAGGAGATATATCTATATGTACAGCTGATTCACTTTGCTGTACAGAAGAGACTGACACAACATTGTAAAGCAACTATGCTCCAAAAAAATTAATTAAAAAATGTTAAAGATGAATGTGATTTGAAAATTACCCAGGGGAAGGCTGTTTCAGACAAGTAGAACCACACACGTTACCCATGTGATAATGCCATTTTTAAAAATATATTTATTTTTTTATTAGTTTTGCCATACAATGACATGTTATTGCCATGGGTTTATATATGCTCCCCCTCCAGAACCCCCCTCCCTCCTCCCTCCCTCCTCCCTCGCCCCAGGAAATCTCGGTGCACCAGCCCTGAGCATCGATCCTGGGCTGGTAATTGATTAGACATATGAACCCTGATTACACACATGATAATTAACATGTTTCAATGCCATTCACCCTTATCAACCCACCCTTGCCCTCATCCACAGAGTCCACAGAGTCTGTTCTATACATCTGCCTTCCGTTTGCTGTCTTGCATGCTGGGTTCTCGTCACCGTCTTTCTAAATTCCATATATATGCGTTAGTATACTGTATTGTTGTTTTTCCTTCTGGCTTACTTCACTCTGGACAATGGGCTCCAGTTCCGTCCATCTGAGTCGAACTGATTCAAATGAATTTTTTTTTTTAATGCTGAGTAATATTCCATTGTGTATATGTACCACAGCTTTCTTATCCATTCGTCAGTTGATGGGCATCTAGGTTGCTTCCATGTCCTGGCTATTGTAAACAATGCAGCGATGAACATTGGGGTACACATGTCTCTTTCAATTCTGGTTTCCTCAGTGTATATGCCCAGCAGTGGGATTGCTGGGTCATATGGCAGATCTATTTGCAGTTTTTTAAGGAACCTCCACACTGTTTTCCATAGTGGCTGTACTAGTTTGCATTCCCACCAACAGTGTAAGAGGGTTCCCTTTTCTCCACATCCTCTCCAGCATTTATTGCTTGTAGATTTTTGGATTGCAGCCATTCTGACTGGTGTAAACTGATACCTCATTGTGGTTTTGTTTGCATTTCTCTGATAATGAGTGATGTTGAGCATCTTTTCATGTGTTTGTTAGCCATTTTTATGTCTTCTTTGGAGAAATGTCTGTTTAGTTCTTTGGCCCACTTTTTGATTGGGTAATTTATTTTTCTAGAATGGAGCTGTAGGAGTTGCTTGTATATTTTTGAGATTAATTGTTTCTCCGTTGCTTCATTGGCTATTATTTTCTCCCACTCTGAAGGCTGTCTTTTCACCTTGCTTATAGTTTCCTTTGTTGTGCAAAAGCTTTTAATTTTAATTAGGTCCCATTTGCTTATTCGTGTTTTTATTTCCAATATTCTGGGAGGTGGGTCATGTAGGATCCCGCTTTGGTTCATGTTGGAGAGTGTTTTGCCTATATTATCCTCTAGGAGTTTTATAGTTTCTGGTCTTATGCTTAGATCTTTGATCCATTTTGAGTTTATCTTTGTGTATGGTGTTAGAAA
>ML660200.1:8026403-8065120 GCA_007570785.1 Antilocapra americana | reverse complement strand
TTCTCTTTCTGATTTCTCACTGTTAGTGTATAGGAATGCCAGGGATTTCTGTGTGTTGATTTTGTATCCTGAAACTTTGCTATATTCACTGATTAGCTCTAGTAATTTTCTCGTAGAGTCTTTAGGGTTTTCAATATAGAGGATCATGTCATCTGCAAACAGAGAGAGTTTTACTTCTTCTTTTCCAATCTGGATTCCTTTGATTTCTTTATCTGCTCTGATTGCTGTGGCCAAGACTTCCAAAACTATGTTGAAAAGTAGTGGTGAGAGTGGGCACCCTTGTCTTGTTCCTGACTTCAGGGGGAATGATTTCAGTTTTTCACCATTGAGGATAATGTTTGCTGTGGGTTTGTCATGTATAGCTTTTATTATGTTGAGGTATGTTCCTTCTATTCCTGCTTTTTGGAGGGTTTTTATCATAAATGGATGTTGAATTTTGTCAAAGGCTTTCTCTGCATCTTTTGAGATAATCATGTGATTTTTATTTTTCAATTTGTTAATGTGGTGTATTACATTGATTGATTTGCGAATATTGAAGAACCCTTGCATCCCTGGGATAAAGCTTACTTGATCATGATGTATGATTTTTTTGATGTGTTGTTGGATTCTATTTGCTAGAATTTTGTTAAGGATTTTTGCGTCTATGTTCATCAGTGATATTGGCCTGTAGTTTTCTTTTTTAGTGGCATCTTTGCGGGGTTTTGGAATTAGGGTGATGGAGGCCTCATAGAATGAGTTTGGAAGTTTACCTTCCTCTGCAATTTTCTGGAAGAGTTTGAGTAGAATAAGTGTTAGCTCTTCTCTAAATTTTTGGTAGAATTCAGCTGTGAAGCCATCTGGTCCTGGGCTTTTGTTTTTTGGAAGATTTCTGATTACGGTTTCAATTTCTGTGCTTGTGATGAGTCTATTAATATTATCTATCTCTTCCTGGTTTAGTCTTGGAAAGTTGTACTTTTCCAGGAATTTGTCCATTTCATCCAGGTTGTCCAGTTTATTTGCATATAGTTGCTGATAATAGTCTCTTATGATCCTTTGTATTTCTGTGTTTTCTGTTGTGATCTCTCCGTTTTCATTTCTAATTCTGTTGATTTGATTCTTCTCCCCTTGTTTCTTGATGAGTCTGGCTAATGGTTTGTCAATTTTATTTATCTTCTCAAAGAACCAGCCTTTGGCTTGGTTGATTTTTGCTATGGGCTCTTTTGTTTCCTTTGCATTTATTTCTGCCCTGATCTTTAAGATTTCTTTCCTTGTACTAGACCTGGGCTTCTGCATCTCTTCCATTTCTAGTTGCTTTAGGTGTAAGGTAAGGCTACTTATTTGAGTTTTTTCTTGTTTCCTGAGGTGAGCTTGTATTGCTATGAACTTTCCCCTTAGCACTGCTTTTACAGTGTCCCATAGGTTTTGGGTTGTTGTGTTTTCATTTTCATTCATTTCTATGCATAACTGAATTTCATTTTTGATTTCTTCTGTGATTTGTTGGTTATTCAGCAGTGTGTTGTTGAGCCTCCATATGTTGGAAGTTTTAAATGGTTTTCTCATGGAACTGGTATCTAATCTCACTGCATTGTGGTCATAAAAGATGCTTGGAATGATTTCAATATTTTTTAATTTACCAAGGCTAGATTTATGGCCCAGGATGTGATCTATCCTGGAGAAGGTCCTGTGTGTTCTTGAGAAAAAGGTGAAATTCCTTGTTTTGGGGTGGAATGACCTATAGATATCAATTAGGTCTAGTTAGTCTATTGTATCATTTAAAGTTTAAATTTCCTTGTTACTTTTCTGTTTAGTTGATCTATCCATTGGTGTGAGTGGTGTATTAAAGTCTCCCACTATTATTGTGTTGTTATTAACTTCCCCTTTCATACTTGTTAACATTTCCCTTACATATTGTGGAGCTCCTATTTTGGGTGCATAAATATTTATAATTGTTATTTCTTCTTCTTGGATTGATCCTTTGATCATTATATAATGTCCATCTTTATCTCTTTTCACCACCTTTATTTTAAAGTCTACTTTATCTGATATGAGTATTGCCACTCCTGCTTTCTTTTGGTCTTTATTTGCATGGAATATCTTTTTCCAGCCTTTAACTTTCAGTCTATATGTGTCCCTAGGTTTGAGGTGGGTCTCTTGTAGACTACATATATATGGGTCTTGTTTCTGTATCCAATCGAACAATCTTTGTCTTTTGGTTGGGGCATTCAACCCTTTTACATTTAAGGTAATTATTGATAAGTATGATCCCGTTGCCATTTACTTTATTGTTTTGGGTTCGAGATTATATACCCCATCTGTGTTTCTATCTAGGAAAGATCCTTTAGCATTCGTTGGAGGGCTGGTTTGGTGTTGTGAATTCTCTCAGTTTCTGCTTGTCTGAAATGCTTTTGAATTCTCCTTCAAATTTGAATGAGATTTTTGCTGGGTACAGTAATCAGGGTTGTAGCTTGTTTTCTTCCATGACTTTAAGTATGGTCTGCCATTCCCTTCTGGCCTGAAGCGTTTCTATTGAGAGATCAGCTGTTATCCTTATGGGATTCCCCTTGTGAGTTATTTTTTGCTTCTCCCTTGCTGCTTTTAATATTTGCTCTTTGTACTTGATATTTGTTAATTTGATTAATATGTGTCTTGGGATGTTCTGCTTGGGGTTCATTCTATTTGGGACCCTCTGTGTTTCTTGGACCTGAGTGGGTATTTGCTTTCCCAATTTAGGGAAATTTTCAACAATTATCTCTTCAAGAATTTTCTGATGGTCTTTCTTTTTGTCTTCTTCTTCTGGGACTCCTATGATTCAAATATTGGTGCGTTTAATATTGTCCCAGAGGTCTCTGAGATTGTCCTCATTTCTTTTAATTCTTTTTTCATTTTTCCTTTCTGTTTCATTTATTTCTGCCATTCTGTCTTCTACCTCACTTACCCTGTCTTCTATCTCTGTTATTCTACTGTTGGTTCCCTCCAGAGTGTTTTTGATCTCATTTATTGCATTATTTTTTGTATTTTGACTCTTTTTCATTTCTTCTAAGTCCTTGTTAAAGCTTACCTGCATCTTCTCAATCCTTGCCTGCAGGTTATTGAACTGCAACTCCAACTTATTTTCCAGGGTTTGGATCATTTTCACTATCATTATTCGGAATTCTTTATCAGGTAGACATCCTATCTCTTCATCTTTTGTTTGGTCTGGAGGACGTTTATCCTGTTCCTTTACTTGCTGGGTATTTCTCTGCTTTTTCATCTTGTTTATCTTGCTGTGTTATCCCTTTATTGTGGGGGTTCCTCACTATGGGAGGGGTTGGATGTGTGTTTTGTCAAAGTTTCCTGGTTGGGCTCTTAAGCGGTTCCCTCTGCTTGTTTTGGCGTCTTCTGTTTGCTGACATCTTCAGTGTCTATTGAGCGCTCTGGGGTTTGCCCTGCTCCCGGCGCATGCGTTTTCCCTGCCCCCTCTGCTCAGTCTCTCGCCTGGCGCGGGGGCTGCGGCTTCTCCCCTCTCCCGGCCTAACCGCTCGATTCTTTCGGCGTGCAGCTGGGTGAGTCTTCTCGGGTGTGCAGCGCGGCGGTCTCTGGTGGTGCACTCTGGGGGCGCAGTTGGGGGCTGCGGCTTCTCCCCTCTCTAGGCCCAGCCACTCGATTCTTTCGGCTTGCAGCTGGGTGAGTCTTCTCAGGTGCGAGAAGGGCCGAATTCTGGCGGCAACTGTCCAGAATCCCCAGAGGTCTTGGCTAGCGCCCAATTCTGCCTGCGGTTTGGGAGCAGAAGCCTCGCTGTGGTGCTCTCCGGCGGGGGCAGCCCGCAGCCGCCCAACTCCGCCCGGCTGTCTCGCTGCCCTTTGTTCTGTGCGCAAGCCTGGCGGGGGGTCTTCCTCAGGAAGGCTACCCAGCGGTCTATCTCCGGTTAGCACCCTCTGTTAGGACCCTCAGTCTGCCCCAAGCGTTCAATCTCAGTCCTCCCCTTAAGCCAGCAGCCCGCCGCTCCCTGAGCAGTCTGAGCTGGCTCGTGGGGGATGGGGCGCCTGGGCCGCGGCTCTGCTGAAGTTTGCAGTTAAAGACGTACTCTGAGGGACTTAACTATTTATTGGCTTCTACTCCCGGCTATTATGCTCTCTGAGATTCGCCTCAGATCCCTCAGATCCACCAGGGAAAATGTTTCCTGGCGTTCGAAAACCTTTCTCTGTTTCAAGACTCCCCTTCCGAGATGGATCTCCATCCCTAACTCTTTGCTTCTCTTTTTACTTTTTTCTTTTTCCCTTGGTCCTACCTTCTTTCGTCGGCAATAGGCTGTCTTTCCAGATGCCTGATGTCCTCTGCCAGTATTCAGATGTTGCTTTATGGAGATTGCTCGGTTTTTAAATGTTCTTTTGGTGTATTTGTTGGGGAGAGTGTGGACTCCCCGTCCTATTCCTCCGCCATCTTAGTTCCCTCCTCGCCATTTTGAATTGGATTTTACCTTTTGCATTTAAAGGTTAAGGGGCCTACTATAGGGAACAAGGGAAGATGGGCATAAAATGCTACTGAAGATCTGGTGTGGCTGGTGAGGTGTTCATGGAAGAATGATAATGGCAGGACATGGGACTGGAGAGCAAGGATGCTTGCAGCTTGTGAAGGGCTGTACAAAATGCCAATGGACTTAGATTTTGTCTAAAAATCTTTATAAGCATTAAGCTCCTGAGCAAAGTACTCTTATTTTAGAATAATCACTCTGGGGGTAGCTTGAAGAATGGGGAAGTGGAGAGAAGCTGGGTGTGGGAGGACACCAAGGTCAAGAATGTTTACTAGGAAGCAGTTGTAATGGTTCATAAGACAGATGGTAGGAGCCTGAACCCTGACAATGAGAGAAATCAGGAATCAGACTTGTGGAGGAAGGTCTGTGTTTCAAGGGACATAGCTATGGTTCTTAGCGTAAAAGACTGAAAATAAGTCCCAGAAAAAGGAAAAAAAAAGCATAAGCATATTGTTTCCTTAAATTCCTTCTGTTATTTGTATAATACTTTAATTTTACCTCCCATATTCCCTTGCCCACTCTTAACGGCACTCAATGGGGCTGTAGTGGTGGTCTACATCAGTGCTTCAGTCCTGAATGCTAGTGCACCCTGGAATTCACCACTTTCACGATCACAGTTTAAGGCATAATTGTTTTGCATGCCTAGATGAGCACTTTGGCAAAATGGCAAGGGAACACTTTGAGTGGTAGTCTTTTATTACTGCAGAAATAATAAAAGTGATGTGAACAGAGTGAGTGAGTATTATAGTGCCCAGACCCAGGAATTATAAAGAAGTAAGTCACCTTAATCTCAGACCATCAGATGCTGACATTCCATGTGGGATTTGCTGAGAGGGCCTGGAACTGGGCTGTTAAAAGCTATGGAGGCAACAAGCAGAGGGCCGATGGTGAGTGCTTGAAGCTTGCTGAGATAATTAGGAGACAGAAGTTTGACTTTACTGATGGTATGAGAGTTCTGCAGGAAGAGAAAAGGTGCCTTTTAGTTAAAAGAACAAAATTCGAGACTTCACTGTCAGTCCAGTGGTTAAGACTTCATGATTCGATTTGCAGGGGTTATGGGTTCGATCCCTGGTTGGGAAGATAAGATCCCACATGTCCTGTGGCCAAAAATAAAGAAATAAATAAAAAAAAATATAAAGCTTTCCTTTTTAAAAAATGTTAATGGAACAAAATACCTTTTTGAAGAGACCAATGGTAGGAATATTACACTGTTTTTACCTCTTATGGAGCTTCCCATGTAGTCGTAATGGTAAAGAATCTGCCTACCAATGCAGGAGACACAAGAGATGTGGTTTCGATCCCTGAGTTGGGAAGATACCCTGGGGAAAGTAGTGGCAACCGGCTCCAGTATTCTTCCCTGGAAAATTCCATGGACACAGGAGGCTGGTGAGCTACAGGCCATGGGGCTGCGAAGAGTCAGACATGACAGTGACTAAGCATATTTACCTATTCTGTCCCCACAAAAGAGTGATATGGAGAAGCACCAAGTGGGTCAAAACTAAGATTTGGACCTGATCCCTCAGCAGCAGACCATCCTTAGGAAAGGAATGGGGGCAGTGCTTGAAACAGGGACCATTTTAAAGCCCATACACATATCAAAGATACTTTTAAATTTTCTATTGGATCCAGAAAGAGAATTTTTGCAGGTGTTTACATTAAATAATTTAGCATCTTTATAATTTGTAATAGTATCTTTCACAATTTAGTGTCATTCTCTATGCTGATACTCTATGATTCTCTGCTTTTCTAGCACATATGATGAAAAAACGTATAATTTTACAGATTTACCCCAAAGACCTATGTCAGGATAGAGACACCTTGGTTGGGCCAAATGCAGTGCTGCCCAGAGGCACTGCATGCAGTGTAATTAGAGATGTCCATACAGGAGAGAAGCCTGGAGCTCAGACCTTTGGAATTGTCTCAGTGCCAAGTACCTTGAGACAGCAAATTAGGAACATGTCAATAAATAAAGTGTAAGATGAACTGAAAGGAATGGTATAGAGTGGACCTGTGAATGAAGTGAAAGTATTAAGAACCCTTGCTTGTTAATACTGGGTGTGTGGAGAGTGTTGGATCTATAGTTTAAAGGCACAAGGCATGTTCAGACAAGAGTAGGAAGTTGTCGTATTTATCAGGAAGAGATGAACATCCACGGCAAAGGGTGGTTGTGAAAAGTGTGAACATCTCAAAGTGTGGTTTGAACCAATAGCATCAGCATCACCTGGGAACTTGTTAGAGATGCAGATTACTGGATCTCTCCTCTTTTCTATTGAATCAGAGACTGGGGGTGGGGGGTGGGACATACCAATCTGAACATGTTGTAAGGCAGTGTGGAAATATACACATGGAAAGTATTGAAGAGGAAAATGGTAGGTATGGGTTGAGAAAAGTTGAGATTTTATTATTTATGTATAAATTACTTTACAATATTGTGTTGGTTTCTGCCATTATCAACATGAATCAGCCATAGGTATATGTATGTCAGGGACTTCCCAGGTGGCACTAGTGGTAAAGAACCTGCTTACCCATGGAGGAGAAGTAAGAGATGCAGGTTCGATCCCTGGGTTGGGAGGATCTCCTGGAGGAGGGCTTGGTAACCCACTCTGGTGTTCTTGCCTGGAGAATCCCATGGACAGAGGAGCCTGGCAGGCTACAGAGAGTCAGAAACAACTGAAGCGACTTAGCACAGATGTATGTGTATTTCCTCTCCTTCCTGAACCTCCCTCCTCTCCATCTCACCCCTCTAGGTTGTCACAGAACACTGGATTTGAGCTCTCTGTGTCATACAGCAAATTTCCACTGGCCAACAAAGTCTGTCTTCCTCTAAGGGATATTCATTTTCCTTCTCTTAACTTCATGGCGGTGAAAGAGAAGATACAGTTGCAATCTGAACCCCCAAATCTGGGGATTATTAAAGTAGTGTACATCTTCTTTTAGAAATTATCAAGATGGTACCTACTTTGTTATCCACCCCCCCCCGAATATTCCTAATGCAAAACCATGATTAATTAAACAACAACAACAACAACAACAAACCCCTGCTACATTGATTTAGATGTTGCTCAGCACTACCATCACTAATTAGAACCTTGGATATGGAGGCCACAGAATTCTTAGAGAAGGAGCACCTTTCAAATCTCAGCCAAGAAAACCAGCAGCTCCTATCTCTTGTCCCTTAGCCTTTCCAAAGATGTTTAAATAGCTCATGGGGTTTAAGAATTTTTTAAAGTACGATTTAAATGGTATTAAATTGGAATATTTTCACCTAGCCCCAAAGACCTAATTTTCAAAAATTCTGCTTGATTATTAGCACAACTGGTGTCCTCATTAATAAGCTGAGCTGCCACCATCCATGTCCTGTTACCTTTGTGCTCTGCTATTTACAAGCTGGTTGCAAAGAGCTCTTGCAAGTCATTGCATTATAATCAATTTGCTTGGCTTTCCTTCTAGATTCATTAAATTGTCTTTGAGGGTGCCCATTAAGTATGCATTTTTCATCAACTAAGTGGTTCAAAATGAAGGCCTTTGAACACTTCTAATTAACTATGTAAAGTTTAGAACAAAGTTAATAGAGACTCAAGAAGACTGGAGTTAGAGGCCACAGACTGCCAGCTGCCAAGAAATACAAAATCAAAAGTGTAGTTTTTCTTCCCTGAAGATCTCACTGAAAAACTGAGATAAAAGAAAGTCCTCTGTTTACTATCATTGTCACATTTGTGGCTAATTATTCTTATTTAGGTTAAATCACTTGCATAAGAAATGTGTTACCTCACTTGGACAGTAATGACTAGACTTTGCATGCCCTATAAGACCTTTTCTGAACCTTTGGCCAAGGGAAGTCTTGAATCTAAGAAATTTTTAGAATACTCCAGAGTGGAAAACATTTTTTTCCTTTTGAAGGAAAGCAACCAAAAATGAACTCTTAGCTAAGCACAGAAACAGAACAGCCTCAGCAAGGCAACTTACAAGGTGTTTGAGGGGCATATTGAGAGAAAGTGGAAGATCCCTCAGAAATGGCCTCTTAGAAGAGCAGTGATATTCAACTTCTTCTGTGCACTGGCATTACTTAGAGAGCCTTGGACAAATGATTATACCTGGACCTCACCCCAGACCAATTAAAGAAAAATCTCTGCCAGTAGTGTAGCCAAGGCATGATTATTGTAAAGAAGAAACTCTTTAGGTGATTTTAGTGGGCAGCCAAGATTAAGAACTACTGTGTTAGAATCTGCCAGTCATCATATTCTGGTCCCCAAAGAAAAAAAATGGGGTATATTTGGGATAAAAGGATGCCCCTTTATTTATTTTTCAGAGTGGCAGTGTGAATGATTCAAAAGTCACTTATGTGTTTTGTTGATTGCTGTATTAGATGTTTAAAAATGTCATCCAGTTGAACTTTCCATAAATAATAAAGTTAGTTGTATACAAACGAATCCTATAAACATTCATTTCTAAGCATGACTGTGTATGTTTTGAGGGGATGGGGACTGCTGGTCTTGAAATGGGCCCTCAAAATACAGAGCGGATAGAATTGAAAGCAAGCTCTAAGATACAAATACTTTGATTTTTATAGATTTTTCTTTAGTACTTTGAAGCTCTAGAGACTTGATGTGGAAGGACCATGACCCTCACAGGTGAATTAGACAGTGACTGACATGTGGCTCATAAAGGCTCTGAGTGGCTTTCAACTGTGGGTCCCAGATACTATATACTATAAGTCCACTGGAATTCCCAAACCTTGGTGATAAAATCAAATCTTTCATATCAGTTCTTCACATACTATAAATGTAAAACAAAAAAAAAATTTGGTTCAAGAGTTATAAACTGACAGCTGTCTTGTTTGGCTGGCTGAATGTATTAAACCTTAAACTAGTGATATTCTTTGTGTGTCAGGGTACTGTGAAACAAGATCCAAACTAGATTTTATGATAATCTTCAGACTTTTTTGGTTGAAGTTGTCTTATGAGATACAGGTCTTCTTCACACATTTTTCTCTTAACAGAGCTAAACGAGCAACAGCTCATTGTATGTCACCTCTCAAAAAGTGTCATTGCTATTTTTCAGTGACTAAGTTGTGTTGGATTCTTTGCAACCCCATGGACTGCAGCAGGCGAGGCTCCTCTGTCCTCCACTATGTCCTGGAGTTTGCTCAAATTAATGTCCATTGAGTCGTTAATGCTATCTAAACATCTCATTCTCAGTGTATTAATAACTTCAAGTTCAGTTCAGTTTAGTCACTCAGTCGTGTCTGACTCTTTGCAACTCCATGGACCATAGCAAGCTGGTTGTAGAAAAGGCAGATGTACAGAACAGTCTTTTGGACTCTGTGGGAGAAGGCAAGGGTGGAATGATATGGGAGAATGGCACTGAAACATGTAAATTATCATATGTGAAATCAATCACCAGCCCAGGTTTGATGCTTGATACAGGGTGCTCAGGGCTGGTGCACCGGGATGACCCAGAGAGATAGAACTGTGAGGGAAGTGGGAGGGGGGTTCTGGAAGGGGAACACATGTATACCCATGGTGTATTCATGTCAATGTATGGCAAAACCAACTTGATAATGTAAAGAAAATAAATAAATTAAAAAAAAAGAAAAGAAAAGGAAGAGGAACCAGAGATCAAATTGCCAACATCTGCTGGATCACCAAAAAAGCAAGAGAATTCCAGAAAAGCATCTTTTCTTGATGGTGGTTGCAGCCATGAAGTTAAAAGACATTTACTCCTTGGAAGGATAGTTATGACCAACCTAGAGAGCATATTAAAAAGTAGAGACATTATTTTGCCAACAAAGGTCCATCTAGTCAAAGCTATTGTTTTCCAGTATTCATGTATGGATGTGAGAGTTGGACTGTAAAGAAAACTGAGCACTGAAGAATTGATGCTTTTGAACTGTAGTGTTGGAGAAGACTCTTGAGAGTCCCTTGGGCTGCAAGGAGATCCAACCACTCGATCCTAAAGGAGATCAGTTCTGGGTGTTCATTGGAAGGACTGATGTTGAAGCTGAAACTCCAGTACTTTGGCCACCTGATGTGAAGAGCTGACTCATTTTCAAAGACCCTGATGCTGGGAAAGATTGAAGGCAGGAGGAGAAGGGGACAACAGAGAATGAGATGGTTGGATGGCATCATTAACTCAATGGACATGAGTTTGTGTAAACTCCAGGAGTTGGTGATGGACAAGGAATACTTCCAAACTATAGATGCATTTCTAAAGTCTCAAACAAATTTATCACTAATAGATATTTGATGGTGTGAGATAACAGAAAAAAAAAGTTGATCTCTAAATATGTTGATTTAGGCCCAGAGTTCCTAAAACCCTTATAAATCCCTTAGTGATAAGAACTCTTAACTCTAGGGACATCTTTTGTTCTGATGACTCTGGGTGGACTCCTGGATGGCTCTTGGATGCTGGCTGAAACATCAGGACATGATTGGAAGCCTGGAATTTTCAGCCTTTTCTCCTTACACGATAACTTGTCTAGAGAGGGTAAAGGGGCAGGAAATAGAGTTATTTTCATGACTACATAGGGAAGTCTCCATAAAACCCCATTTGTAGAGGGTTCAATAGCTTTCAGGTCAGTCAAAACATCCATGTATGGGGAGAGTAATAGACCTCCAACTCCACAGGGGCAGCAGGTCTTGCACTTGTAACCCTCCCAGACCTTGCCCTAAGTATCTGTTCATCTGGATACTTTACCATATCCCTTAATAACTGGTAAATGTGTTTCCCTGAGTTCTGTGAGCCACTCTAGCAAATGAATCAAACCCAAGGAGAGGGTTGTGGGAATCTGATTTGTAGCCAAATTGGACGAAATTTGCGGGTTACCTGGGGTCCTATTTCTTATGATTGGTATCTGAGATGGGGTGGGAGCTCCAGTCCTATGGGACTTAGGTTTTAACCTGTGAGATCTGAAACTATTTCCAGGTAGATAATGCCTGAATTGAGTTAAACTGTAGCACACCCAGCTGATGTCATTGAAGAATACTTAGGGAAAACCCCACGCATAGCTGGTGACCAGAAATGTCAGGCGTACTCTGTGTGAGTGGTCAGAGACACATAGGAGGACAAGTAGGATTTTTCAATACAGAGGGTATGTCTTACTGTCTTATATGCCTAAATGTTACTTGTCTCCTCATTTAGGTTCTAAGCCCCATGTAGAGAAGAACCATGTGTGTTTCTCTTATACTTCCCACATTACAGGTGGTATTGTATTAGACATATCATATCATGGTTGGTAAACACATTTGGGGGATACTTGGTGCTATTGGAGGACATAGGTAGGAGTGTGTGTGTCTCTGTGCTACACATATGGTGCATATGCACATGATATATACATATAAGTAAAGGTGGGAATTGAGGGAAGACTGAGGGCATTTTATGAGCATAATAATTGTCCTTGCCCTTGACAATAAGCATGTCACCAAGGTGCAGAAACAGAACCAGTTTAAACAAATATCACAGATAAAGGAATATGGATATTCTCATTGCATCAGATACCCTAACTTCATATACTGAATGCCAGATGGGACGTGAGTGCCTTGGGCTAATATCTGGTAATAAATATTAGATAAAAAATAAAAACCAAAGCTAGTGAAGGCATTTTCTTTCTTCTTGCTTTAGGCTTTAGTTCAAACTAATTTCACTGTCCTATGTAGCTTCTTATGAAGTAGAATTTTATGTTCTGGGGAATTTCAGACTCTCTCTAGAAGAGCATATTAAACAATTATTCTTATCACTGAAGTCTGATCTTTGACAGGTATGCTCAGAGGCTAAAGAGGAACACCTTTCCCTGGAGGAAATGGGAAATAAGGAGAAAGAATTCAAGATATAATTCTAATGTGTTATAGTCCAGCTATACTAGAAAAAGGTGATGAATAATTCAGGAGAAAATAAAGCACACATTTGGAACCTTTTGTGAACATACTAGTAATCTTAGAAAAGGAGATAAGTAGACTTGGAAAGGAATGTAGTTAGATCTCATGAGGTGTTAGCTTAGAATACGGTATTATTTTGTCTAAGTACTTGGTCTTTTTCCAGTCCAAGCTGGGCATGACTGAAAAGTAGAAGGGAGGGTGACCAGATCTCTGGAGTAGTGTAAAGCACATCTCCTCCTTTGTGGAGTAATAAGTAGATCTCTGATTTCTATCTCTGTCTTAGTCATGGTGGTATTTACCTAGAGACCTCTAGCATCCTTTGCTGAGATCACATCATCTAATTGCAGAGTTGTCTAAAAACTGACAGGTAAATTTAGGGTTGAACAGACAATGACCTCATAACCCCAGCATTAGATTTTATTTATATATTTATTTTTTGTTCAGGTAGTGCTTTGACAGTCTGTTTTCTAATCAGGATGGTTGCTATTCTAAGTCTGTGAAACTGGCAGTTTACCACCGGCGTGAAAAACCACTTAAGAAATCCTACTAGTGTTTATTAAACAGCTACTATGTAGTATCTTTTAACTCATATATCTAACTCATATATTTTGCCCCTTCTAGGGAAAATTGTCTCACCTCTACCCATATTTTTTTTTTATTACCTTTCTCCTCAAATTCAATGCCCTGTGCAAATCTCAGCTTACATTCATTCTCTTGGATTCTTCTCAGTTCATGAAGGTTAGGGACTTGCTCTCTTCCCATATCATCAGTAGAGAAGCTTGGAATCATTACTGGCTACAAACTCAGTGATTCAGAAAGTTTAATGTCTGGACCTAATGCAAATCCCTTATGACTATACAGTGAAAGTGAGAAATAGATTTAAGGGACTAGATCTGATAAACAGAGCGCCTGATGAACTATGGATGGAGGTTCATGACATTGAACAGGAGA
Source organism: Antilocapra americana (assembly GCA_007570785.1). Taxonomy (NCBI): domain Eukaryota; kingdom Metazoa; phylum Chordata; class Mammalia; order Artiodactyla; family Antilocapridae; genus Antilocapra; species Antilocapra americana. Next base: position 8,051,806 of record ML660200.1, on the reverse strand, counting down.
CAGGAATCCAGACCATCCCCAAGAAAAAGAAATACAAAAAAGCAAAATGACTGTCTGAGGAAGCCTTACAAATAGCTGTGAAAAGAAGAGAAGCAAAGGAGAAAAGGAAAGATATACCCATTTGAAGTCAGCATTCCAAAGAATAGCAAGGAGAGATAAGAAAGGCTTCCTCAGTGATCAATGCAAAGAAATAGAGGAAACCAATTGAATGGTAAAGACTAGAGATCTTTTCAAGAAAATTAGAGATACCAAGGGAATATTTCATGCAAAGATGGGCTGGATAAAGGACAGAAATGGTATGGACCTAACAGAAGCAGAAGATATTAAGAAGAGGTGGCAAGAATACACAGAAGAACTGTACAAAAAGATCTCCACAACCCATATAATCATGATGGTGTGATCATTCACACTCCCCTAGAGCCAGACATCCTGGAATGTGAAGTCAAGTGGGCCTCAGGAAGCATCACTAGGAACAACGCTAGTGAAGGTGATGGAATTCCAGTTGAGCTATTTCAAATCCTAAATGATGATGCTGTGAAAGTGCTACACTCAATATGCCAGCAAATCTGGAAAACTCAGCAGTGGCCACAGGGCTGGGAAAGGTCAGTCTTCATTCCAATCCCAAACAAAGGTAATACCAAAGAATACTCAAACTACTGCACCATTGCACTCATCTCACATGCTAGTAGAGTAATGCTCAAAATTCTTCAAGCCAGGCTTCAGCAATACATGAACCGTGAACTTCCAGATGTTCAAGCTGGTTTTAGAAAAGGCAGGGGAGCCAGAGATCAAATTGCCAACATCCACTGGATCATCGAAAAAGCAAGAGAGTTCCAGAAAAACTTGTTTCTGCTTTATTGACTATGCCAAAGCCTTTGACTGTGTGGATCACAATAAAATGTGGAAAATTCTGAAAGAGATGGGCATACCAGACCACCTGATCTGCCTCTTGAGAAATCTGTATGTAGATTAGGAAGAAACAGTTACAACTGGACATGGAACAACAGACTGGTTTCAAATAGAAAAAGGAGTAAGTCAAGTTTGTATATTGTCACCCTGTTTGTTTAACTTGTATGCAGAGTACATCATGAGTTTTGGCTGGGCTGGAGGAAGCACAAGCTGGAATCAAGATTGCTGGGAGAAATATCAATAACCTCAGATATGCAGATGACACCACCCTTATGGCAGAAAGTGAAGAAGAACTCAAGAGCCTCTTGATGAAAGTGAAAGAGGAGAGTGAAAAAGTTGACTTAAAGCTCAACATTCAGAAAACTAAGATCATGGCATCCAGTCCCATCACTTCATGGCAAATAGATGGGGAAACAGTGAAAACAGTGGCTGATCTTTTTTTCTGGGCTCCAAAATCACTGCAGATGGTGACTGCAGCCATGAAATTAAAAGACGCTTACTCCTTGGAAGGAAAGGTATAACCAACCTAGAAAGCATATTAAAAAGCAGAGACATTTCTTTGCCAACAAAGGTCTCTCTAGTCAAGGCTATGGTTTTTCCAGTAGTCATGTATGGATGTGAGAGTTGGATTATAAAGAAAACTGAGTGGAGATGAATTGATGGTTTTGAACTGTGGTGTTGGAGAAGACTCTTGAGATTCCCTTGGGCTGCAAGGAGATCCAACTGTTCGATCCTAAAGGAGATCAGTTCTGGGTGTTCATTGATAGGACTGATGTTGAAGCTGAAACTCCAGTAACCACCTGATGCAAAGAGCTGACTATTTGAAAAGACCCTGACGCTGGGAAAGATTGAAGGCAGGAGGAGAAGGGAATGACGGAGGATGACATGGTTGTATGGCATCACCGACTCAATGGACTTAGGTTTGGGTGGACTCTGGGAGTTGGTGATGGACAGGGAGGCCTGGTTTGCTCCGGTTTTTGGGGTCACCAAGGGTTCGACACGACTGAGCTACTGAACTGAACTGAATGTCTGGATGCTTGTTAGCTCCCTTCTTAAATCCCAGCCAATTAGATATTTGACTTCAGATGCCTTGCCTAAGATGCCTTCAGAAATTATCATTTCAAATTCATATTTCAGCTACCATAAAATAGCTGAATGGACAGAATTATTCTCCCAGAATACCCCTGTCATGTAATCATGTACCAAGATTGTTTGCTCTTAATGAAAATTTAAAGTGACTCATAAACATTCTGAAAGTCTGTCTAGTGACTTTTCCCTCTTTGGAACATGTCCTTCTAAAGTTAGGGGAGGTGGTTATACATGCAGGGATGAGCAAACAGGCTGTCCTTCTATCCTAAATCACAGTGAGAGAGAGAGAAGAAATAAGAGAATAAAAGGGGAGATTAGCAACCCACTCTCGTATTCTTGCCTGGAGAATCCCATGGACACATGAGCCTGGTGGGCTACAGTCCATGGTGTCACAAAGAGTTGGACATGACTGAGCGATTAACACACATACTAAATAGGGGCTTCCTTCATAGCTCAGTTGGTAAAGAAACTGCCTGCAATGCAGGAGACTTGGGTTTAATTGCTGGATTGGGAAGATCCCCTGGAGAAAGAAATGGCAACACGTTCCAGTATTCTTGCCTGGAGAATCCCATGAACAAAGGAGTCTAGTATAGTTCATGGGGTCGCAAGAGTTGGATACAACTTAGTGAGTAATCCACCACCACCATATTAAATAAACTATTTGTGAGTTTATTACACTCAACATATTTACCTTTCTTTTGCATTCTCTCAATATTTAGTGCTGAATTGTAAGTGGTAAAAGACGGCCATGCAGCAAATATTTTTTGTGAAACAAAATAAATGTTAAATACATCAAAGGAAATATTTACTATTATGTCTTAAAAATGAATAACTATTTTTATTCAATGTGAACTGTAGGCCACCCACATTAAAACAAATAGTTATAACACTTTCAATACAATCAAAGACAAATGTGGCTAGCAATATTGGAGGGAGGTCAGATAGCAACGTAGAATTCTTGAGGAAATCTTCATAGAATAGAATAGAATTGGTCACATCTTTGAAGGATTAGTAGGATTTGAGTAGAGAGTAAAGAAGCAGGAGATATTTTTATGTGGGAAACAGTGTTGGCAAGGAGAATCCATGGATTTTACACACAACTCTGTCTTTCAATGTTAGGTATAGGAGGAGAGTAAACACACACGCATGCACACTTGTAAGCAAACATGTGAACCACAAACAAGGAAAGACGTGTGGCCAAGGAATGGGAAATGCATTATATTGCACATTGTCATCAACATGAAGGACTATGTGGACCAAATACACTAGGGTTAGAGCAATGGTGAGCTTGTTGCCTAAAGGAAGAACATAGATTTATAAATACCTTGATAGATTTTTGTATTCTGGTTTTCTATAATGAATTGTATAGCTAGCAAATGCAAGAGGGAAAACACACCTCTTTAAGCCTTCTTTGCCCTTTAGTTTATGTAATAATTTGCACATTTAATATTAGTTTTTATTTCATATTAATGTGATAACCATCTCAGAAGTACTATCTTTTTCTATCATATGACATTTTATACATGATACATCTACTTACATAATTTCATCAGTACATGCTCTATTAATTTGTAAATTTCAGTGTCACGAAGAAATGTGTCTGATTTTACAGAAATAATTTTTGAACCAAAGTTTCAAAATTTGGAATCGTCAGAATAAGTTAGAAAAACATGACTTAATTTTTTCCCAAAATTAATACTCTCATATTATACTTAAAATAGGCTAAAAATGATTAAGAAAAAAGAAAGAAAAAAAATAGAAGGGGAGATTAAAATTTAAAGAACCCGTAAAAATAAATGTGGTTTCCTTTGTGTCTTAGAGGAATACCTATCTTGTTGCTATAGGGAAACATCCTCTTGTTATTCTGATTTTAGAGAAGCCTTCCATTTTCTAATGGGTTGTGCTCTGGAAGCTCATTTATACCTTGAATTTTGATGTTTGGTGTCTATAACAGTATTATAAAAAACAATGAGGTCTCCTGGCCTAGCCACATGAGTTCACTGAATTCACAGAGTAGCTGAAATATTGCATGTTTGCCGAATGTAAAAATCTTCAATGTTGCATTTTGAGAAGACTAAATTTAAAGCTAAATTGAGAAATAGGTAGAGAATATTTAGAAATTCTAAAAATATCTTAGAAGTGTATTCAGGGAGCTTGAAGGTCAAAGATACTTTTCTTATTTTTAGTTATCACATGATTTCACTTTTCTTTGATTCAGGTATTTTTCCACTTCTACTTTTATTTTTATAAGATACTATTAAAACCATTTCTTATTTTTGTTTTGGTTTGGAAGAATGCAAGGGAATAGAGAAGATACAGAATTGAAAGAGAGGTTTTCTATGGTAATTTTAAGGTGCTGGGGAAAAAAGAGATAATTAAAAAGAATAAGAAAGATATATAGGAAAAAGAATTCTTGAGATGTCCTTATCTAATTTGACAACAGGAAAGCAAAAAGCTATTTCTGCTATATTGATTGTGCTTTCCATGGTTCTGATATACATGCATTACAGTTACCACGACAGGTGTTGAATAAGACCAGTTCTGAAAATATGGCTCAAATTTCAGTTACCACATTAACTACCATATTAACAGTGAATAATTGAATGTAGAACAAACTTTTCTGGTAGCACAAATCACAAATAACAGATTCTCATCATGATTAGTGGCCAATTATTCACCTCTTTCAATGTCTGTGGTGATTGGTCCCTGCACATCTAGTATTTAATTTGCGCACAAACAGCAAAGTGTATAGTTGTGCTGCTTCCTTCTCATCTAGTCGTGAATCCACCTGACTTTTTACAAAAATGTATAATACAAAAAGACGCAAGTGCAGTAAAGAAAAAGAAAGTGATAAATGCTAAAAGAGAGAGTCAAAGTGAACATAAACAAAATTACAGATTTAAGAGCTGACCTTGAGCGTGTTGACATTGACATCATTTGAGAGAACACTTAGGAAGCCAGAGAAACTCAGCGGAGGCAAACTTACTCACATAAAGTGGTTGTGATATAAAGGAAGAATATATGATGGAGAGGTAGTTTCAGTAAAATCTTTCAAATTAAAGGAACTCTCAGAAATATTTCATAATACTGAAAGTGCAAAGGGTAAAATATTGAAAGCTGATCCAAACTTTAAAAGGTATATGACAAACTCAGTTGAGTTTAGTTCAGTTGCTCAGTCATGTCTGACTCTTTGCGACTACATGAATATCAGCACGCAAGGGCTCCCTGTCCATCACCAACTCCCAGGATCCACCCAAACCCATATCTATAGAGTTGGTGATGCCATCCAACCATCTCATCCTCCGTCATCCCCTTCTCCTCCTGCCCCCGATCCTTCCCAGGATTAGGGTCTTTTCCAATGAGTCAATTTTTGCATCCGGTGGCCCAAGTATTGAATTTCAGTTTCAACATCAGTCCTTCCAATGAACACCCAGGACTGATCTCCTTTAGGATGGACTGGTTGAATCTTCTTGCAGTCCAAGGGACTCTCAAGCATCTTCTCCAACACCACAGTTCAAAAGCATCAATTCTTCAGCACTCAGCTTTCTTTATAGTCCATCTCTCACACCCATACATAACTACTGGAAAAGCCATAGCCTTGGCCTATGTTGGACCTTAATTGGCAAAGTAATGTCTCTGCTTTTCAATATGCTATCTAGGTTGGTCATAACTTTCCTTCCAAGGAGCAAGTGCCTTTTAATTTCATATCTGCAATCACCATCTGCAGTGATCTGGGAGCCCATAAAAATGAAGTCAGCCACTGTTTCCACTGTTTCCCCATCTATTTGCCATGAAGTGATGGGACCAGATGCCATGATCTTAGTTTTCTGAATGTTGAGCTCTAAGCCAATTTTTTCACTCTCCTCTTTCACTTTCATCAAGAGGCTTTCCAGTTCCTCTTCACTTTCTGCCACAATGGTGGTGTCATCTGCATATCTGAGGTTATTGATATTTCTCCCAGCAATCTTGATTCCAGCTTGGTCTTCTTCCAGTCCAGCATTTCTCATGATGTACTCTGCATATAAGTTAAAAAAGTAGATTGACAATATACAGCCTTGACACACTCCTTTTCCAATTTGGAACCAGTCTGTTGTTCCATGTCCAGTTCTAACTGTTGTTTCCTGACCTGCATACAGGTTTATCAAGAGACAGGTCAGATGGTCTGGCATTGCCATCTCTTTCAGAATTTTCCACAGTTTATTGTGATCCACAGAGTCAAAGGCTTTGGCATAGTCAATAAAGCAGATAGATGTTTTTCTGAAATTCTCTTGCTTTTTTGATAATCCAGTGGATGTTGGCAATTTGATCTCTGGTTCCTCTGCCTTTTCTAAAACCAGCTTGAACATCTGGAAGTTCACGGTTCATGTATTGCTGAAGTCTGGCTTGGAGAATTTTGAGCATTACTTTACTAGCATGTGATATGAGTGCATTTGTGTGATAGTTCAAGCATTTTTGGCATTGCCTTTCTTTGGGATTGGGATGGTAACTGACCTTTTCCAGTCCTGTGGCCACTGCTGAGTTTTCCAAATTTCCTGGCATATTGAGTGCAGTACTTTCACAGCATCATCTTTTAGGATTTGAAACAGCTCATCTGGAATTCCATCACCTCCACTAGCTTTGTTCCTAGTGATGCTTCCTGAGGCCACTTGACTTCACATTCCAGGATGTCTGGCTCTAGGGGAGTGATCATACCATCGTGATTATCTGTGTCGTGAAGATCTTTTTTTGTATAGTTCTTCTGTGTATTCTTGCCATGTCTTCTTAATATCTTCTGCTTCTGTTAGGGCCATACTATTTCTGTCCTTTATCCAGCCCATCTTTGCATGAAATATTCCCTTGGTATCTCTAATTTTCTTGAAGATATCTCTAGTCTTTCCCATTCTGTTGGTATCCTCTATTTCTTTGCATTGATTGATAGTAATAGGCTTTTAATAGTTTGAAAAAATAGTTTAAAAATTGCAGAATATTACAGTTTTCATTGTTAAAGATTACTCCTCACAGTATTGAATTCACAATCACTTTTATCATCTTGGAGTACCATGCAAAATGAGGACTGACTGCCTTCTTATTAAGAAAAAGAGACTTTGAGTCATATCTTTTACTGCTCATAAATGACATGGTTATATTGGTCTAAGACAGTTTAACTGGTAATCTTGAGTAATGTGGGAATCTTTGCCTGCAGGCATGTGGAAATTAGAATCTTGGAATTTGACTCTATCCTGAACCAACAGAACTAGCATTCTACCTGAAACTAAGTTCTTAATGGTTTAAGATTATGGACATTTAGACTCAGAAAGATTATTTGATGGCAGTTTACAGATGGTGAAGCTCAGGCTCACACAGGTTTCAAGTGAACTTGAACTGACTCATTCAAGACCGCATAGCTGGTTAGTGACAGAGTGTTAAGAAGGTTCTTGATTTCTGGTCTATCCTCTTTTCACTGAATTAAAAACAGAGTCCATCCTTTATGAAACTACCATGGAAGATGTTAAGGAGATGTCTCCCATTCATGTAGCTGTGTAGATGTGTCCTGTGGAAATAAATAATAACTGGTTTGGAGATGAAGTCTCTCAGTGAATTCCTCTGTTTTCTTTTAATGCTTTAGCTTTGTTTTAGTTTTTTTTTTTCTTCCCACTACCAGCCTGTTAGAATGTCTTAGAAGAGCATCTAAAGTAGGACTAGATTTCCCTTGACATTGTTAAATCAAGATCTTTTTCAAGGTAATTTTGTAGAAGCTATTTAAGTTGTCCCACTAGATAAATACCTGCTGATGACTATTCTATTCACTCACTAATTCCTGAGCTTTTCTTTGCTTGATTGCCTATTTAGTTTGTGTAATTTAACATTTTGATGTCATATTTGTCTTAACTTTTCAATGTTGTTTTCTTCTTACCAGAGGCAAGCAAATAGACAAAGAAGAATGATTTGAGAATCTTTCTACCTTGAAATTGTTGTCCTTTTTTGTTTCTCTTTGGAAATTAAATAATTTGAAGAGAATAGAGGCGTGAATAAGAGTTGCTGATACAGATTGAGTTTGACTCTTGAAATTCAGTGTCAAATCACGTGCTGAAATTTCTCATGAATTCAATAAAACAGTTCAACAAACACATATCATATTACCCTGTTTTGTTCTTTATAGTGTGCATCACTATCTCAAGTTGTTATTTATAATGACCCTTTACTTGCCATTTTTAAACTCTAGCCTTGTCTGTCTTATTCACATGATCCTAGATCAGAGCCTAGGGCATAGTAAGACATTGGAAAATATTTTCTGAATAATTATGATATAATGCCAATGTAAATAAATAATAATTAATAACAGAGGAATTAAATGCTGGAGACTATGACACATATTGAGGGTACAGTAATGAACCAAACAGTTCTTGAACTAAAACATCTCCAATCTAGTCAGAGGTGGGAGGCATGCATACAAGGAAATACAGTGTAATGCAGTAAACAAGAAAAAGTGTTGCATGGTAAAGGAACAGTGGGGAAGAGCAGTTGAGATCAGGTGTGAGCTTAATTTTAAAGGAGGGCCAGGGGCTCACTCAGCAGACAAGGGGGAGGAAAGAGGAAAGAAAATCCCTAAGAAAAGGAAACAAGCAAGGGCAAAGACAGAAACACAAAATTACAAGATGTTTCTGGAGAACTAACATTGCCTTGTCATACTGTTGAACATAAAGTGGGAAGTGGAAAATGGCAACAAATGCCACCCAAGTAAAATTAGGGTCAGATCAGGAAAAAGCAGGTCACAGAATCAGCTAGTAATTTCCTAGTTTCTTCTCAAAAAGTGTTCAGCAGTTATTCAGGCATAAAGAGGCAAAAGGTATGGATTTGCAACTATAGTTTAGTTGGGAAGACCGAAGATGAAGCTAAAAATTATAAATAACAATACAAATTAGCATATTTGAAGTATCAAAGGATCTTACCTTTACATTTTGCATGCTCTGTTCCCTCTGTTTGACTACTATAATTCCCAGCCTGGCCTGTCTTGATAGGCTAACAATTCATGCATCTACCTCAATACTGCTCTGTTCCTCTCTTCTGACCATATCATACTTATGCTCTACTCTAAGTAATATTCTCATGCATACTCTGTTCAGACCTGAGATGTCTTCCTAGAAGAATCACTTACGTGCCTCTGCTATATGGATTCTTATAGCATAATCCCTTAGAACCACATTATCAGTATTGTATGACCCCCTAGTTGGGAAGCTCCCCTGGAGGAGGAAATGGCAACCTGCTCCAGTATTCTTGCCTGGAGAATCTTAAGAACAGGAGCCTGGTGGGCTATAGAGTCCATAGGGTTGTGAAGAGTCTGATATAGCTGAGCGACTGAGCATGATCACAATGAACATGAAGACAATTGTTTTTGTTTATTTATTTATTTTATTTGGCTGCATCAGGTCTTAGTTCTGGCACACAGGATTTTTGTTGTATCATTCGGGATCTTTTGTTGGGTGCATGGATTCTCTAGTTGTGGTGCTTGGACTTAGTTGCTTCGTGATATGTGGGGTCTTAGTTCCCCAACCAGGGATTTAACCTATGTACCCTGCATTGCAAAGCAAATGCTTAACCATTGAATTACAAAGGAAGGTCTTGCTTTTTGTTATTTGCAGATACCCTAAAACCATAATGTGTTCTAGACATGTTTTTTTCCAACTATTAATATTAAATGTATGGACAGTTCTTCTAGGTCAGGGATGCTTTTTTGTTAGTTTCAAAAATGAGGCAGTAACTAACGTTTTCCCTTTCTTTCTCAGGATAACAACATGTATAAAAAGTAGCTTGTGCTTGTTTACTCAGTATATACTCTGAGTCTTTTCCTTCAATGGAAAAGACTGATACTGGGAAGAATTGAATGCAAAAGGAGAAGAGAGCAGCAGAGGATGAGATGGTTAGATAGCATCACTGACTTAATGGACATGAATTTTAACAAACTCTGGGAGATAGTGAAGGACAGGGAAGCCTAGTATGCTGCAATCAGTGGGGTCACAAAGACTTGGACGTGACTTAGCGACTGAACAATAACAACAATTGAGTTAAATTCTGTCAGGCGTTAAGCTGGATACATCATATATTAGTTTCCTATAGAAATTTGTCATAACAAATTTTCTTAACTGAGTGGCTTAAAATAACACAGACTATCTTAAAGTTCTGGAGGACAGATATACAAAGTAGGTCTCACTCAACTAAAACGAAGATGTCAGCAGGGCTGCATTCTTTAAAGGCTCTGGGGGAAACTATTTCCTTGACTTTTTCAGTTTCTAGATGCTGCTTTCATTCCCTCATGGCCCTTTCTTCAAACTCAGCATCACAGCATCTTCAACTCTCTCTCCTGCTCTCACCTTCTCTTCTTCCTTTCTCTTCCATTTTACAGGACACTTGGACTCATTTGCCATCATTGAAGACAATCTCTTTAAGCTCAACTTAATAGCAATCCTAACTCCATCTGCAACCTCATTTCCCTCTTGCCATGTAACATACTAGTCATAGTTTCTGGGCATTGAGACATGGACATCTTTAGTTGGGGGGCTTTTTTTTTTTTTGTCTACCATACCTGATAATTTAACTGTCTCTCCTGTAGCAAGTGACTCTGAAGGCTGTGACTTCCCTGTTTGGTGTTTCTCACTTGCTTTGTCTTTCAGTAGGTACCAGCAGGTTGTTTGGAGAAAGCATCCCTCAGAATGTGTATTGTCTGGAGGAAGGCATCTTTGAGGGAGTGAGGTTCCATTTGAATCTTGAAAGATGAATATTATTGTTACAAAAACAAAACAGGGATGTGGGCTAAGGAAGGAAGGCAGAGGGAGAAGAGGTGCAGAAGAAAGAATGTAAAAGACATGTGTCTAGAACTATAAGTAGATAAGTGACAGAAGGTTTTTTTCTCAGGTACCACAGCTTCCAGTAAAGCAGTGATGTTGTAGGATGTAAATGACATTTGCAATTACATTGCTATTTCTTCTTCATGGCTGACTGAGCTGCAGTACTGTTGAGTTATAGGAGATGCTAGGGAATGAAGGATAGTCTGATTCAACAAGTAAGCCTTATAAGTTCCTTGTTTCACTGAGATGTGGTGGGTGGGGAAGGCAAAGTCAGGGAAGGTTTGTCATTAGCTAAAGACTCAAGAAGTCTTAACACTGACATTTTTTTTAAAATTTTCTTTACTTTATTGTGTTGGTTTTGCCATACAATGACATGAAACCGCCATGGGTTTACATATGCTCCCCCTCCAGAACCTCCTTCCCTCCTCCCTCCCGATTCCCTCCCCCTGGGAAATCTCGGTGCACCAGCCCCGAGCATCAATCCTGGGCTGGTGATTGATTTCACATTTGATAATTAACATGTTTTAATGCAATTCTCCCATATCATCCCACCCTTGCCCTCATCCACAGAGTCTACGAGTCTGTCCTATACATCTGCGTTCCTTTTGCTGTCTCACATGCAGGGTTCTCGCTGCCATCTTTCTAAATTCGGTATATATGCGTTAGTATACTGTATTGTTGTTTTTCCTTCTGACTTACTTCACTCTGGATAATAGGGTCCAGTTCCATCCACCTGAGTAGAACTGATTCAAATGAATTTTTTTTTTAATGCTGAGTAATATTCCAACATGTTTTAGGTAACTTTCTCTCCTTTCTCCAAGTTTCCAGAAGAGTCACCAGATTAACTTTCATTGCCAATACCAACACATCTGTGATCCATGGGGCACATGCGACACAAAAACTGATGCAGAAACTACCACAGCATAGTTAATAATTATACTCCAATTTTAAAAAATAATAATAATAATAAAGAAAAAGCCTGATTCAGGCCTGTGGCACTGTTGAGGAGGTAGCTGATCAGATACCCCTGCTTTTGCTGAAGAAAGAGCTTTCAGAAAATTGTCTTTTGAGTAAGAACCCAATAAATTAGTTGCCATCTAATCACAGAAGACCCATTCCTCCTTCTACTTTCTTTTTCTCTGGTCTCAATTTGATTATGAAAATAGTTTTACAACATCTTCCCCTGCCTTTGTGCTCATTCATTTTCTAGTAGCCAAAGTGATCTTTCTAAACTTTAAATAGGATTATTTCACACTTCATCTTAATACCATTCAAAGACTCCCCTTTATCCATAGGATAAAGTATAAATTTTTTCAAAATTTATTTATTTTTTAATTGAAGGATAATTGCTCTACAAAATATTGTTGTTTCTGTCAAATATCAACATGAATCAGCTATATCTCTTCCCATCCCACCCTTCTAAGTTGATACAGGTCCCCTGTTTGAGTTCCCTGAGACATACAACAAATTCCCATTGGCTATCTGTTTTAAGTATGGTAATATAAGTTTCCATATAACTCTCCAAACATCTCTCCCTCCTCCCCTCTCCCCGTGTCCATGAGTCTGTTCTCTATGTCTGTTTCTCCATTGCTGCCCTGCAAATAAATTCCTTAGTAGTTCTTTCTGCGTATAACCACATCCTTACCCTCAACTCTTTTCATTCTTATCATCCATTATCTGCTTGTATATTCCATTAACTGTTGAATATCACCATCCGCCCAACAAATATCCATGGAGCATCTGCTTTGTACCTTTGCCTGAGTGCCTTAATTTAAATAAATTCACCCAACAAATATCTATTCAACATCTGCTATGTGCTTTTTCTTGTACTCCCTAATGCTATAGAATACTTATGCCCTGCCTTTGGTCAGATGAAGACCACTTTGGCCAGAGACTTGGCTAGGGCCTGACTTAGCCAGAACATACTTTACTCTGTGAACAGGACATTTTCAGAGCATTATCTTTAGGACCAACCATGAAGGGGAGAAATAGCATCAGAAAAGCAGATGGCTTGTGTAATTATGTCTGGATCAGTATAACCTCTGCTTTGATACTTCTGGCCATATTTCAGCCACTGAAGCATGGTTCCAAGTTAGCCACATAGTTCTGTATTAGATCTGTGGATATGGCTTCTTTTTTCACTACTTTAGATTTTGGATCTCTAGACATCTTTCTTCAATTTTTTTTATAAGTCTGGTAGCTTCAGCTTTTAGATACTCAAAACACAGAATATCTGATTTTATCTTAATTTTTGAATAATAAGAATAATTTCTGTTTCTTCTAAGGGCATTGTGATCATCTTAAATCTCTTCACCCTTCTCTAGAATAGAGTTTTACTTAGTGTCTAGATCAGAATATGATTGCTCACCTAAGAATAATTTTCCTGTGACTTCAAGGTGATATTCTGATACTGTCATTTCTTAAACAGAGAGAAATAGGAGACTTACTGCTCACCTTAACTAAGCTGAGATCCACAAGTATCTGCTATCTCATGCCCACAAAGTAGCATTTGGATACTCTGGCAGTTTGAGCTGGGTAGGACATAGCTACCATATTAATCTTATCAGCTACCTTATTCTGATATTTGTCTTGGTTTCCATCTTTCAAGATGGATCTCACTGTGATTTTTATAACCTCCCTTTAACTACTCATTAATCCATGTCTCCAGGCTCAGCAATCCTTCAGTAGGTGTGAGTTCCTGTGGCATTTTTGTAGATCATCAGGTAATTGGCATGTATTATGAAGGAAAATTTGGAAAATTGAAGGAAAATGAAGGAAGGAAAATTTAAAGTATAGGAAGACTCCCTTTCTCATTAGTCAGATGCTGACTGAATTGGCCGGCTGGATTCTTTCCGTTGAGGACACTTTTCCTTTTTTTAAAAAATTTTCTTTACTTTATTGTGTTGGTTTTGCCATACATTGACATGAATCCGCCATGGGTATACATATGTTCCCCCTCCAGAAACCCCCTCCGTCTTCCCTCCCGATTCCCTCCTCCTGGGAAATCTCGGTGCACCAGCCCCGAGCATCAACCCTGGGCTGGCGATTGATTTCACATATGATAATTAACATGTTTCAATTCCATTCTCCCATATCATCCCGCCCTTGCCCTCTTCCACAGAGTCCACAAGACTGTTCTATACATCTGCGTTTCTTTTGCTGTCTCGCATGCAGGGTTCTTGTTACCATCTTTCTAAATTCCATATATGCATTAGTATACTGTATTGTTGTTTTTCCTTCTGGCTTACTTCATTCTGGATAATAGGCTCCAGTTCCATCCACCTGAGTAGAACTGATTCAAATGAATTTTTTTTAATGCTGAATAATATTCCATTGTGTATATGTACCACAGCTTTCTTATCCATTCGTCAGTTGATGGGCATCTAGGTTGCTTCCATGAGGGCACTTTTCCTTTAAGTGCCATCACTATCCTTTCCTTATGCTGGGCTGGAGGAAGCACAAGCTGGAGTCAAGATTGCCAGGAGAGTATCAATAACCTCAGATATGTAGATAACACCACCCTTACGGCAGAAAGTGAATAGGAACTAAAGAGCCTCTTGATGAAATTGAAAAAGGAGAGTGAAAATGCTAGCTTAAAACTCAACATTCAAAAAGCTAACATCATGGCATCTGGTTCCATCACTTCATGGTGAATAGATGGGAAAACAATGGAAACAGTGACAGTTTATTTTCTTGGGCTCCAAAATCACTGCAGATGGTGACTGCAGCCTTGAAAGTAAAAGTTGCTTTATGGAAAAAAAGTTATGACTAACGTAGGCAGTGTATTAAAAAGCAGAGACATTACTTTGCCAACAAATATCCATCTAGTCAAAGCTATGGTTTTTCCAGTAGTCATGTATGGATGTGAGAGTTGGACTCTAAAGGAAACTGAGTGCCAAATAATTGATGATTTTGAACTGTGGTGTTGGAGAAGATTCTTGAGAGTCCCTTGGACTGGAAGGAGATCAAACCAGTCAATCCTAAAGGAAATCAGTTTTGAATATTCATTGCAAAGACTGATGCTGAAGTTGAAACTCCAATATTTTGGCCACCTGATGTGAAGAACTGACTCAATGGAAAAGACTCTGATGCTGGGAAACATTGAAGGCAGGAGGAGAAGAGGGTGAACGAGGATGAGATGGTTGGATGGCATCACTAACTCGACGGGCATGAGTTTGAGTAAGCTCCAGGAGTTGGTGATGGACAGGGAAGCCTGGTGTGGTGTAGTCCACGGGGTTGTGAAGAGCCGGAAATGACTGGGTGACTGAACTGAAGTGAACTGAGGGTTCTTTCCATAGAAAGTCTTTAAGTATAAGTGAGTGTGAGCTATTCTCTCTCAAACAAGACAAAGGGAATCACTCAAGCTTCTCTGGGCAGGTTTACTTGAAGTTGGCTTACATGGGCAGGATTACATCTATCCTTAGCTGGGAGCAAGATCAGTTTCCTCCTCATGCGCTGAAGGTATCTGTAGTAGATGTCTAACTTTTTTGCCTGTTTGGAACTCCCTTTCTGTGGGTAATACCAAGTTTGAAAGGAGTCCCCCGCCACATAATTTTGATACAGGAAGATTATACATCCTAAATTTGACATCCAATGCAATCTTTCTCTATGCCATTTGAGGGCATATCATGACACTAAAGGACTTCCTAGGTGACTCAGTGGTAAAGAATTTGCCTGCCAGTGCAGGAGATGCAAGAGATGCAGGTTTGATCACTGGGTTGGGAAGATCCCCTGGAGAAGGAAATGACAACCCACTCAGGTATTCTTGCCTAGGAAATCCCATGGATATAGGAGCCTGCTAAGCTATAGTCCATGGGATCACAAGCATTTAGACATGTGACTGAGAGCGAGCATGATGTTAAATAATACCCTACATTATTAACAGATACCAATTGGTTGTTTCTCTTACTGAATGAGCTCCATCAATCACACAACTGAAACTTAGCACAGGGATCTAGATTTTATTAAGTACATGCGTTGGGATTTACTTGCTCAGGGTGGGGTGAAAATGAAGCTTGAAGTTGCTAGAAGTCAGCTAGCAATAGCAGACAATAGCAGTGTTGCTAACAGCACCATGACTCAAATGGTTAGATAGATGAATGCAATATATATATATATATATATATATATATTGATATATATATATATATATCTCAATAGGTCATGAAGATTGTCTTTGGTTATGACTAATTTGAAAGATTTCCTAGAATTTTAAGGTAGATTTTTGCCCCAAGCCATTTCAATATAGCTTCTATGAGTCTTTTTGTACATGCAAATAAAGGTTTATGTTCTCAAAATGATGTATTCTGCTAAGGCAAAGGCCACTTTATTGCTGAGTGAAACTGAATTTTTTGTCCGTGGCCTCCCATATGGAGAACACTGGATAGCTTTTGCGTAAATCTTCATTTTTCTTAATGGAGGTTGAATGTGCGCCTTAGGGATCCCTGACCAATTAGGCATCAACTGTTTATAGCATTCTTCTGAATGGAACCCTTGGACTTGAGCTGTGTGTGTCCATAATGAGTTGCAGGTGCTCTGAGAGGGATTGGCATAGCTCTCCTTAATTACTTGTCACATGGCTAATCTGATGAGGGGGACACCAGTGCCAAGGAGATGTGTTTTAGGCAGTAGTGGTTGGCAGTTTTATCATCCACAAACTGAAGCAATTTTTGGGCTAAGAAATTGGAAGATAAAAATGATAAACACTCCTCTCTTTCCTTATAAATAGTTCTAAGACTATTGATTAGGATCTGACTTAAGTTTGTGAATATAATAAAAATAAGAATAATAAATTCAAAAGAATATAGACTGATATAAGAGACTCCTAAGCTATCCCCATTGGCTATGTGCCTTCAGCAAGCAATTAAACTTTCCTGAGTCTCAGTTTCTCACTTTATAAAATTGGGGTTAAAATATTAAACTTTATAGACTTTAAGCATTAGTGATAACCTAAATATCACACCTTGTCTAATGGAGCATAGTGGTTCTCAAAGTGTGGGTCCTGGACCAGCAGCATCAGTATCACTGGAAGCTTTCTGGAGAAGCAATTTTTACTACTCTTGGCCGTCTCCACAGACCTGTTGAAAAGAAACTATAACCCTACAATCTGGTGTAACAAGCTCCCCAGGTAATTCTGATAAGGCTAAAGTTTCAGAATTACTAGTGTAAACCTTCAAAGTGTAATTGTTAAAATAAGAAAAATGGAGCTAGGATTCAAAATGTTAACAAGAAGTTGGAAGTTGAAGTCTAAATGCGCAAAGGAGGGAGAAGAGTTGATGAGCAAGGAAAGACAGTGTAAAATACATCCTGAATGGAGAGTAGAATTCTAGTCACACAGGTGAATAACTTTGGTAGGAGAGTCTTTTGAAACTCATCAGGGACTACTCGTGAACCTATGAATACTGATTTCCGATTATTTACTTCATGGCTGGCAGTTGAGTTACTTTCCTTTTGTATCTGATTTCTCTCAAATCTGTCAAGTTTTCCAGAGTCTATTATCCTCCAAATAAATAATATTTTGATTGAAATTTGAAGTTTTTGGAATTTAAACATAAACTTTTATAATGAATGAAGTTTATAAAGACCCCAATTAAAATAATGCACGGGCGGCTGTGACGGCGCACAAGCATGGTGGGGAGAAGCTACCCCACGCCCGAGGTCAGGGGCAGCTGCTGGGAGGAGCTACCCCATGCCCCAAGTAAGGAGCAGCGGCTGCACTTTGCTGGAGCAGCCGTGAAGAGATACCCCACATTCAAGGTAAGAGAAAACCAAGTAAGATGATAGGTACTGAGAGAGGGCATTAGAGGGCAGACAGACTGAAACCACAATCACAGACAACTAGCCAATCTGATCACATGGATCACAGCCTTGTCTACTCAGTGAAACTAAGCCATGCCATGTGGGACCACCTTAAGACTGACAGGTCATTGTGAAGAGATCTGACAAAACGTGATCCACTGGAGAAGGGAATGGCAAACCACTTCAGTAGTCTTGCCTTGAGAACCTCATGAACAGTATGAAAAGGCAAAAAGATAGGACACTGAAAGATTAACTCCCCAGGTTGGTAGGTGCCCAATATGATACTGGAGATCAGTGGAGAAATAACTCCAGAAAGAATGAAGGGACAGAGCAAAAGCAAAAACAACACCCAGCTGAGGATGTGACTGGTGATAGAACCAAGGTTTGATGCTGTAAAGAGCAATATTGCATAGGAACCTGGAATGTTAGGTCCATGAATCAAGGCAAATTGGAAGTGGTCAAACAGGAGATGGCAAGAGTGAACGTCGACATTTTAGGAATCAGCAAATTAATATGGACTGCAATGGGTGAATTTAACTCAGATGACCATTATATCTACTGCTGTGGGCAGGATCCCTTAGAAGAAATGGAGTAGCCATCATAGTTAACAAAAGAGTCTGAAATGCAGTACATGGATGCAATCTCAGACACGACAGAACAATCTCTGTTTGTTTCCAAGGCAAACCATTCAATATCATGATAATCCAAGTCTATGCCCCAACCAGTAATACTGAAGAAGCTGAAACTGAATAGTTCTAGAAGATCTGAACATCCCAAAAAGATGTTCTTTTCATTATAGGGGCCTGGAATGCAAAAGTAGGAAGTCAGGAAACACCTGGAGTACCAGTGAAATTTGGCCTTGGAGTCCAGAATGAAACAGGGCAAAGACTAATAGAGTTCTGCCAAGAGAATGCATTGGTCATAGCAAACACCCTCTTCCAACAGCACAAGAGAATACTCTACACATGGACATCACCAGATGGTTGACACTGAAATCAGATTGATTATATTTTTTGCAGCCAAAGATGGAGAAGCTCTATATAGTCATCAAAAACAAGATGGGTAGCTGACTGTGGCTCAGATCGTGAATTCCTTATTGCCAAATTCAGCCTTAAACTGAAGTGGAGAAAACCACTAGACTATTCAGGTATGACCTAAATAAAATCCCTTATGATTATAGAGTAGAAGTGAGAAATAGATTTGAGGGGATAGATCTGATAGACAGAGTGCCTGATAAACTATGGACGGAGGTTCATGACATTGTACAGGAGACAGGAATCGAGACCATCTCCAAGAAAAAAAATGCAAAAAAGCAAAATGAATGTCTGAGGAGGCCTTACAAATAGCTATAAAAAGAAGAGAAGCAAAAAGCAAAGGAGAAAAGGAAAGAATGCAGAGTTCCAAAGAATAGCAAGGAGAGATAAGAAAGGCTTCCTCAGCGATCAATGCAAAGAAAGAGGAAATCAATAGAATGGGAAAACCTAGCGATCTCTTCAGGAAAATTAGAGATACCAAGGGAACATTTCATGCAAAGATGGGCTCAATAAAGGACAGAAATATTATGGATCTAACAGAAGAAGAAGATATTAAGAAGAGGTGGCAAGAATACACAGAAAAACTATACAAAAAAGATCTTCATGACCCAGATAATCATGATGGTGTGATCACTCACCTAGAGCCAGACATCATGGAATGTGAAGTCAGGAGGGCCTCAGGAAGCATCACTAGGAACAAAGCTTGTGGAGGTGATGGAATTACAGTTGAGCTATTTCAAATCCCAAAAGATGATGCTGTGAAAGTGCTGCATTCAATATAAGAGCAAATTTGGAAAACTCAGCAGTAGCAACAGGACTGAACAGGTCTGTTTTCATCCCGATCCCAAAAAAAGGCAATGCCAAAGAATGCTCAAACTACCTCACAGTTGCCTTCATCTCACACGCTAATAAAGTGATGCTCAAAATTCTCCAAGCCAGGCTTCAGCAATACATGAACTGTAAACTTCCAGATGTTCAAGCTGGTTTTAGAAAAGGCAGAGGAACCAGAGATCAAATTGCCAACATTTGCTGGATCATCAAAAAAGCAAGAGAGTTCCAGAAACACATCTATTTCTGCTTTATTGACTATGCCAAAGCCTTTGTGTGGATCACATAAACTGTGGAAAATTCTTAAAGAGATGGATATACCAGACCACCTGACCTGCCTCTTGAGAAACTTGTATGCAGATCAGAAAGCGACAGTTAGAACTGAGCATGGAACAATAGACTGGTTTCAAATAGGAAAAGGAATATGTCAAGGCTGTATATTGTCACCCTACTTATTTAACTTATATGCAGAGTGCATCATGAAATACGCTGGGCTGAAGGAAGCACAAGCTGGAATCAAGATTGCCAGGAGAAATATCAGTAACCTTAGATATGCAGATGACACCACCCTTATGGCAGAAAGTGAAGAAGAACTCAAGAACCTCTTGATGAAAGTAAAGAGGAGAGTGAAAAAATTGGCTTAATACTCAACATTCAGAAAACTAAGATCATGGCATCTGGTCCCATCACTTCATGGCAAATATATGGGGAAACAGTGTCAGACTTTATTTTTCTGGGCTCCAAAATCACTGCAGATGGTGGTTGCAGCCATGAAATTAAAAGACGCTTACTCCTTGGAAGGAAAATTATGACCAACTTAGACAGCGTATTAAAAAGCAGAGACATTACTTTGTCAACAAATGTCCATCTTTTCAAGACTATGGTTTTTTCAGTAGTCATGTATGAATGTGAAAGTTGGACTTATAAAGAAAGCTGAGCGCCAAAGAATTTATGCTTTTGAACTGTGGTGTTGGATAAGACTCTTAAGAGTCCCTTGGACTGCAAGGAGATCCAACCAGTCCATTCTAAAGGAGATCAGTCCTGGGTGTTCTTTGGAAGGACTGATGTTGAAGCTGAAACTCCAATACTTTGGCCACCTGACGTGAAGAACTGACTCATTTGAAAAGACCCTGATGCTGGTAACGGTTGAGGGCAGGAGGAGAAGGGGATGACTGAGGATGAGATAGTTGGATGGCATCACCGACTCGATGGACATGGGTTTGGGTGGACTCCGGAATTTGGACAGGGAGGCCTCGTGTGCTGCAGTTCATGGGGTCACAGAGTCGGACATGACTGAGCAACTGACTGACTGACTAAAATAATGCAAATATATTTTATATTAATAGAATCATGACATAACTTATCTCTGAAGGAGAGTAAGTGTTGTGTAATAGCTGTAAGTTTTACACATCACCTTGTTTTTTATGTTTTCAATGAGGATTCTAAATATATCTGACCTATGTAAGAGAAGTTGTAACACGAACAACCTTCTAATATTGATAACAATACGTAAGATTTACATAGCTTTTTACAGTTTCCAATATGTCTTATTCACTCAATGTACTTCCTATCCACAGAAGATGAAAAACGAGTGTGAGTTTTGCAGATTTTGTTGCTGTTCAGTAGCTGAGTCATGTCTGATTCTGCAACCCCATGATCCGCAGCATGCCAGGCTCCCCTTTACTTCATTAGTTCCTGGAGTTTGCTCAAACTCTTTTCCATTGAGTAATGCCATCCAACTATCTCATCCTCTATCAATCCCTTCTCTTCCTGCCCTGAGGCTTTTCCATCATCAGGGTCTTTTCCAATGAGTTTTTGCATCAGGTGGCCAAAGTATTGGAGCTTCAGCTTCAGTATCAGTCCTTCCATTTAATATTCAGGATTGATTTCATTTAGGATTGACTGGTTTGATCTCTTTGCTGTCCAAGGGACTCTTAAGAGTCTTCTCCAGCATCAAAATTTGAATGTGTCAGTTCTTTAGTGCTCAGCCTTCTTTATAAATTTATATTCATAAAACACTGAAGAATGTGAGATCAGCCTTCTTAAGTGTTTTGTGAATATGAGTTTATAAATGTGCAAAGTTGATAACACTGGCATTTGGCTATGAACTGAGACTATGGGATATTATGGTCATTGTAAGACCAAGGTTTGCAGCACTTGTGGGGAAGCGGATGACGGACCCCATCTGCCCAGGCTCAGTTTGAGTGCATTTCTTCCTGAGTCACCTGGGGTACCATGCACAACCTCCTGGAAATGCTCCAACCTTGTAATTAGATTCTGCCTCTCAAAATCTTGCTTCATCTTTCTAATTGAATAAGGCTACATTTCATCATGCTCGTTTTAGATACTTTCTCCTCACATTTCAAGGGTTTAAATAACAGGCATCCATCACAACTCTGGGTATATGAGGAAGAACTGCTTTCTGGAATTAGGTCCGGCCTCTGGAGGCATCTCCCAGAAATCAGGTTGAGATAACCCAACAACAGTTCTGTCTCTCCCCTTCCCCTGTGCTCACAAACACAGTAACCAGCTTCTCCAATGTGTGCATTCAAAGCTTTGGCCTGCAGGGCAGCACCAACCCATGGGACCATGACTTGTTGGTTAGGAATTACTTTCCCAGACTTCTTTTCAGCTTCATTTCAGAAACTTCATTTAGTTCTTTAGCTGCTTTAATCAATACTTGTGAAAGAAGAAACTCTATTATATAGGAAAAAAATTTTAGTTGATGCTCATAATATTGCTTTTGGGTATTATCCCTTCTCTGTTGCTATGGAAAGAAACTAGAGATTTTGTCCCTCTCATCACTTATTCAATTAATCACCATGAGTCCTATGATGTACAAGACAATGTATAATATAGAACTATGAGTCCTATCTAGAATCTGTCTTTAAGGAGTATGGGATATAATATTATAAATATAATAATGCTAGTCTAGCGACAAGTCCTCCCTAGAACCACATCATCCTACAGCATATAAAATCAATGCACAAGTCAAGATAAAATCACATAAAATCAATGAAGAGGTCAAGAATCTCAAGTGGAATAGAGCCAAGGTAGAAAGCTATAAAGGTGAACCTGAGATTAGAGGTACTTCTGCTTAACAGTGTGTATTACTGTTAAAATAGATACATTGTCTATTTAAAAGACATTTCTAAGTAAAATGCTTTGAAATAAATTTGAACAAGTCCCAAATTTTAGATGCACAATTGCAAGCGTAGGGAAGCTTTATACATTGTGGGGATTATCCATATACAGCTCCTGAGGGTACCATTCATATGGATTGTTATGTACCCTGCAATGTACAGCCTGTACAAATGTATGTGGAGATCTATATGAATCCTTCTGCAAAAAATATACAAACAGGCTTTCTTTGAAGTGATTATTGATACCCCTTAATGTAACTATTCACATTGGGAATTGTTTGTGGCCAAAGCAGATTGTAGGCAAGTTTTCCAAATACAATGTGATAAAAATTTCTCTACAATCAATTTTTATGAAATGCCCCTGTTCTTACTTTTAGTTATAGTCTCAGCCTCTCCATTTCTCCAGTTAACCCAACTGGGAAAACTACTTCAAGGCTTTCCTCCCAGGGTCAATGCTAATGATGTTTTACTTCTTCACCACAAATTTTTCTGTTCTATATGACATTCCCTTGTTGGATTTTTCCCTGCTTGAAAACTGTAAAACTAGTTCATACTATAGTATAGTGAGGACATTAGTGTGCTTTGTAAATACACCAGATAATGCATATGATTTGGAAAAAGCAGTCTTCTCCAAAAAGAACTTTAATTTACCTGTCTTCATGATGTGATTTTTTTTTCTGTCACAGGCTTTGTCTTCTAATTTTGCTGTTGTTCAGTCTCTAAGTTGTGTCCAACTCTTTGAGACCCCATGGACAGCAACTCACCAGGCTTAACTATCTCCCAGAGTCTGCCTGCAAGTTCATGTCCATCGAGTTGGTGATGCTCTCTTACCATCTTGTCTTCTGCAGTTCTCTTTTCCTTTTGCCTTCAATGTTTCCCAGCATCAGGGTCTTTTTCAGTGAGTGTGCTATTTGCATCAGGTGGCTAAGTTATTGGAGTTTCAGCTCTAGCATCAGTCCTGCCAATGAATATTCAGGCTTGATTTCCTTTAGGATTGACTGGTTTGATCTCCTTGCATTCCAAGGAACTCTCAAGCGTCTTCTCCAACACCACAGTTCAAACGCATCAATTCTTCTGCGCTCAGCTTTCTTTATATTCCAACTCTCACATCCATACATGACTACTGGAAAAACCATGGCTTTGACTAGATGGACCCTTGTTGGCAAAGTAATGTCTTTGCTTTTTAATATGCTGCCTAAGTTGGTCATAGCTTTCGTGGCTCAGCTGGTAAAGAATCCGCCTGCAATGCGGGAGACCTGAGTTCAATCCCTGGGTTGGGAAGATCCCTTGGTGAGAGGAATGGCTCCCCACTCCAGTATTCTGGTCTGGAGAATTCCATGGACTGCAATCCAAGGAGTCATAAAGAATCAGACACGAGTGAGCAACTTTCACTTCTTACTTTCAAGGAGCAAGTGTCTTTTTCATGGCTGCAGTCACCATCTGTAGTGATTTTGGAGCCCCCCAAAATAAAGTCTGTCACTGTTTCCATTTTTTTCTCATCTATTTGCCATGAAGTGATGGGGCCAGATACCATGATCTTAATTATCTGAATGCTGAGTTTTAGGCCAACTTTTTCACTTTATTCTTTCACTTTCATCTGAAGCTCTTTAGATATTATATACAGTGATATTAGAGCCCAAGAAAAGAAAGTCTGTCACTGCTTCTGTATTATGATCCTCCATCCAAATTTGAAAGTCTCTCTTCCTTACCCTTGGGGTCATTTTCCTCAGGAATTCTCCAAATTTAAGTAATGCCCTATCATAATTCTTTGGAGCACTGGTTGAATAATTGTGCCATCTGGTAAAAGGAGACTCGTCTAGCAGAGTTGGTAATCACCCTTGGAACTCCAAGTTCCATGGAGTAGAAGGAAGAGGAGAAGAGGTGAAACTGAGGTGCCCCACGTCAGACAGAGGAGGTGTATGATGTCACACAAATCCAAGTTGCTTAAAGCTTTCTTATAAGAGTAAGATGTAGAATGTCTTTTTTGTGACTCCAGTTTCTAAATGGAACTTTTCTATCAGATTTGTGTGCACATTTTCAATGCATATAAATACTAACTTACCAAGGAGAGACACTAGTTCTTTGTCTAAACCCCAGTAGAGGAAAGTAAATATTTTTGAAGTGCCCTGTAATTTGTAATGCTACCTCTTTTTAGTGGAGTTAGATTTTCACATTATTTTCTAAAGAAACAGAATTCCTGTCCTACCTTGTTTGTCCAGAAAGTAGAGCCTCAGGAAAATGATTATAGAGGAAGTAGATCTATCATTTTATTAAAAAGTTTAATCCCATGGGATGCACAAGAGAGATAAAACAGTGGGACAGGGCAAGAGGGTCTGAGTTCTCTAGGATGTCTTAATGCTGCTGCTAAAGTCGCTTCAGGTGTGTCTGACTCTTTGCGACCCAGTAGATGGTAGCCCGCCATGCTCCTCTGTCCATGGGGTTCTCCAGGCAAGAATACTGGAGTGGGTTGCCATGCCCTCCTCCAGGGAATCTTCCCAACCCAGGGATAGAACCTTTGTCTCTTATGTCTCCTGCCCTGGCAGACGGGTTCTTTACCACTAGCGCCACCTAGGGAGATAACAATTGTTCAGTGCTACGCGATTGCTTCATTCCTTCCAAGAAACTGGGTCTTAGAATCCTCCTCCAAAGAGAAAAAAAAAATGTTTCTGCTAGCTCCTGTATCTCACTTGTCAAAATTCTCCCCACAGCCTATAACCTTGTTATTTTCTTTTTTTTTCTTTCTTTCTTTTCCTTTATTTTTATTTTCCCCTTTTTTTTTT
>ML660200.1:7883221-8019674 GCA_007570785.1 Antilocapra americana | reverse complement strand
AAAAACAATTAAAAAAATAATAATAAATAAAAAAATTAAAAAAAAATGTTAACAGCTGGAAAAAAAAAAAAATTCTCCCCACAGGAAAGTTAATTTCCTCATACTTTTGGACGTGCACGTTTGGAGCACAGATGGGGTTCTGTGATGACTAGTAGTCAGGGCAGGCAAGAGGTACAGGAGGCAGGGCAAAGAAGTCTGAGTATGTGTGAACTAGTAGAACCTGGATGTCAGCTAAGAGAGCAGAGTCTCAAGGGAAACACAAGAGCCATATGGTACAGTCTCTGTATTTCTCCTTCTTTTAGAGTTATATCTTCTTAGACATGAGACAAATTAGGAATTAACTTATTATTATACACTGCAAATAAAATTTTCCTCCCTCTTTTCTTTGCTTCCTTCCTTCTTTTTTCTCTTCATATAGAAAAATACATGTTAGTATTTCACATATGCATATGCACAACCCAAATCATACTGAATGCATTATATGAAAAGTATTCTCTAGCCAAGTTCTACTCTCAGAAGAAACTATTTTTTAAATATTTTTAAAGAAAAAATGTCTTTACCGATTAAAAAACTGACATGTCAAGTGTTTAAAATTCAAACAACAATAAAAAGGATAACAAAGAAAGTTAAAATATTACTTAAAATTCTGCCACATATAAATTACCATTATTACTATCTAGATAGCATTCTATAATGTAATATATAATATAATAATATATATTATACAGAGGTGGAGATAGGTAAATACATAGTTGAAAAAATTATAGAGATAAAATTTACTAAACAGGATAAAGCTTATTATATTTTATTAAATTATTACATTTTTCTCTCAATTTTTGTAGATGAAAAAGAAGTTGAAATCCAATGGGAAGGATAGCACAAATAAATATGAGGACTTCACAAATAATACTCAAATAAGTATATTTTTAACTATAAGAGATATGTTTATCTTGAATATTATATCTCTCTCTTTATAAAGACAAAATAATGTGAAACCCAGTGAGAATTTAGGGATTATATTTTTAAAAACTTTACATTGAAATCTTATACTCTGCTAATTAGCTCTCTAGTGTGAAATATGACAAAATTAGCACTCATATTTTTTCACCATTTTGTCTTTCTTCCAAATTGTTATTGTTATATTATTATTTTTACAATTTCAAGGTTTATAATAATCATAGTCTGTTCAGTAACCATAATTCCCACAGTTATGTAATCTTACCTCTATATTTACTTCTGGGAGTTAAATTTTCTGAGTTCTGGCATGCTTAGAAACATCTGTTGTCTTTAAGCTTATGGACAAAACAACTTGGATAGGATATTCTTAAATCCCCTTTTTTCCTCTCAGATCTCTGTAGACACTGCTCCATGGTTTTCTGTATTGACTATCAAACTAAGGCTGCTTAAATAATCTTTTGATTGACTGGATTTGTGAAAATTCTTTTCTAAAGGAGAGTTCTTGGACACCTTTATCTGATCTCTATGTATTTGAGAATGTTTAATTATTAACTTTAAAGTTAAGGAACATCGGTGACTATTGTTTCTCATAACCCCCCACCCCAGTCCACTAAATTCAGTGCCTTTGTTCAGCAACCCCGTGGACACAGAACAACAGGCTTCCCTGTCCTCTACAATCTTCCAGAGTTTGTTCAAGTTCATGTCTATTGAGTCAGTGAAGCTATCTAACCATCTTATCCTCTGCCCCTGCTTCTTCTCTTGCCCTCAGTCTTTCCCAGTAATAGGGTCTTTTCCAAAGAGTCAACTCTTCACATCAGCAGTCCGAAGTATTGCAGCTTCAGCTTCAGCATCAGTCCTTCCAATAAATCAGGGTTGATTTCCTTTAGGATTGATTGGTTTGATCTCCTTGCTGTTCAAGGGACTCTCAAGAGACTCTTTCAGCATTGTTATTTGATGGGATAAATTCTTTGGTGCTCACTCATTTTTTTGGTCCAGCTCTCACATCAATACATGACTACTAGAAAACCATAGCTTTGACTATGTGGACCTTTGTCAGCAAAGTGATATCTCTGCTTTTGAATATCCTGTCTAGATTTGTCACAGCTTTCCTTCCAAGCAGCAACCATCTTAATTTCATGGCTGCAGTCACTGTCTGCAGTGATTTTGGAGCTCATGAAAACAAAATCTGTCACTGTTTCCACATTTTCCCCATCCATTTGCAATGAAGTGATGGGACTGGATATCATGATCTTAGTTTTTTGAATGTTGAGTTTTAAACAGCTTTTTCTACTCTCCTCTTTCGCCCTCATCAAGAGGCTCTTT
Organism: Antilocapra americana; assembly: GCA_007570785.1. Taxonomy (NCBI): domain Eukaryota; kingdom Metazoa; phylum Chordata; class Mammalia; order Artiodactyla; family Antilocapridae; genus Antilocapra; species Antilocapra americana. The sequence continues at coordinate 8,017,394 of ML660200.1, read as the reverse complement.
AGTTCCTCTTCACTTTCTGCCATTAGACTGATATCATCTGCATATCGGAGGTTGTTGATATTTCTTCCAGCAATCTTGATTCCAGCTTATGATTCACCCAGCCTGGCATTTTGCATGATGTACTCTGCATATGAGTTAAATAAACAGGCTGACAATATACAGCCTTGCTGTACTCCTTACCCAATTTTGATCCAGTCAGTTGTTCCATGTAATGTTTTAACTGTTGCTTCTTGACCTGCATACAGGTTTCTCAGGAAACAGGTAAGGTGGTCTGGTACTCCTATCTCTTTAAGAATTTTCCACAGTTTGTTGTGATTAATGCCTTTATCCTCACTTAAAGAGCTTCTTAGTCTTTCTCTTACAATAATTATATAACTTTGTTTATTGATTGTCAGATGTTTTGTGGTTATTACATCCTTAATGACCTTCTCATAATAATCCTGCATAGACCATGATGTCATCCTCACTTCATTGATCAAAAAGTTGATGCTAAGAGAAATTAATAGTTCCCAGAGTTACTGACAAGTAGTGGAGCCCTGACATGTGTACAGGTCTGTTTCCAGTGTCTCCCCTCTTTATTCCCTGCCTTCTTCTAGATGTAGACAGCCTGGAGATGGGCCAGGCATGAGGCAATGTGAGGCATGGTCAGCAAAGTGGATGGAAAGGAAGAGAAAGATGATTTGTCTTCTAAACTCTATTACCAGACATGTAAATAAAATAGTATTTCCAAGAACTCTCAAATCAAAAGTAAATAATGCTAGTGAAATTGGAGAACATTTCTTAGCACTATGCCCTATGGACAGTATCTTTTCAGGTTGACAGTTTCTTGGAATTCTCATGGCTGGCATAATGTACTTTGCTCTATCATGTTGCCATAAAAAATGTCTTCTGTTTAGGAAAATTAAAGACATTACATCAGGATCCATATTCTCATGTCAGCTCCGTTATCTTGAGTCATATTTAATAGGTATAATATTTGATATCTGTTGTTATGAACTCTCCTTTGGGATCAGTATTTAAAATATTTCTTTTAAGCCTAATCTATTCATATGACTCCACACCAGACTAAAATCAGTCACCTTCAGTCAAATGAGCATCTATGAACAGAGTTCAGAATAGCTAGAACAGTGATCACATATATATATATGTATCAAATTTTATAAGAATGAATGGTTTGCATATCACAAATGAAATACGCAACCCTGGTAGATCAGGGCCATTTCATCACTAATAGTCTCAGGGAAAAGTAGAGATATTAAATTACATGAAGTGTAAAAACTAAAAGAATTTCTTTCTCACTTAGTATGTTTAGAGAGGGCCACCCATGTCTTCAGAATGAGGGTAATCTGATAGTGATGAATGCTTTTCTCTACCCTCTGTGACCTCCCAGGGCACTTACCCTCTCTATTACCTCTTGACACTTTGTCAATGGGTGGCATTAATTTTTTAATAGATTAGTTTCTTACTTATAAACTTCTACTACTAGGTATTAGCTCTGGAAGTGACCATAGCCACCTTGTTTAGTTCTTGGCACACAAAAGGCATTCGATAAATATTGAGTATTGTATTTCCTGTAAGTCTTGCCTTCTGAGCTAAAATATCAGAGGACAGAGTTCAAAGTTTGTTCTCTGAAATGTCCATTGGGCCCAGTAATGCTGAGCAGAAAGCAGGATCTCAATGATGGTTTGTTGTACTGAGTTGAATGAAATCACGTGGAATATGAAAGGTTGGCTTCTTGACTGCTGGTTTTGTGTGTCCATAGTACTTTGTGCATGCCTCTTTTGTAGTCTCTAATGGGATATATATTAACTTTTTGTTTCTGTGTCCAGCTGTCTCTCAACATTTTGTATCTTCTGAGAGAAGCATTTATTTGTCTTTTTTTAAATTGAGGTATAGTTGAATTACAATATTGTGTTTGTTTCAGGTGTACAGCATGACTCATTTGTAAATATATATATACATATATATATATCCTCAAATATATATATATTTCAGATTATTTTCCACTATTGATTATTGTAAATTATTGAGTATAGTTCTCTGTGCTATATAGTAAATCCTTATTGCTAATCTGTTTTATGTACAGTAGTATCTTTCAATTCCATATTCCAATTTATCCCTTCCCCTCTTTCCCCTTTGGTAACCATAAGTTTGTTTACTATTTCTGTTTTGTATACGGACTCATTTGTATTATATTTTAGATTCCACATATAAGTGACATAATATATATTTTTGTTCTGTCTTATTTCATTTTGTGTGATATATTTTGGGTTATCCATATTGCTCCATATGGCAGTATTTCTTTTTATGGCCAAATAATATTCCAAGGGTCTATGGGCACTTGGGTTGTTTTTATTTCTTGTCTATTTCAAAGTGGTGCTATGAACATTTGTATGCATGTATCTTTTCAAATGAGAGTTTTCATCTTTTTCGGATATATGCCCAGGAGTGGGATTGCTTGATCATATGGTAGCTCTATTTTTAGTTTCTTAAGGAACCTCTATACTGTTTTCCATAGTGACTGCACCAATTTATATTTCCACCAACAGTGTAGGAGGGTTCCTTTTTGAGAGAAGTATGGATATATCATTCTTTTCTGAATAATTTTGGATGTGGCAAATGATGAATAAAGAAAAGGAACTAAAATTCTATTAATTGGCTTCTAGTGCCAGGCATGTGGCTGTGCTATGTGCTTTACATATGTTAATTCAGTTAATCCTCCCAAATCTCATGAAGTTAGTAATCTAATATTCATTTTATAATTGGCAACACTAAAACTTGATTGCTTGCCCTAAATTATATATCTAGCAAGGGCCAGACCAGAGATGGAAACCTTATCTTTCCAACTCTAAAGCCCTCACTCATTCTTACAGTGCTGACTCACTTTTGCATTATTTAGTGAGCTAACTAATGGAAACAGCTATGGTAAGCTACAAGTGGAGTTCTTCTGTCTACCCCACAGTAAAGTCTGGATACTTAGGGGACTCTCACAAGGGAATCATTTTCGCATCAAATGGATGTGTTTAAGCAATATTGCTTACTCCTATTAAGACTGCTTTTTCAAGTATATCCTTCCAAATGTCAATAAACTTAGTTCACATCAGGTACTGCACAAGAGGAGATTTTTGGTTTTCTCTTTTTTTAAGTGAGATGCATTCCAGAAAAGTCAACTTAAAATCAGTGAAGCTAGCTTACTTCACCCTAGCAGCCCTCAGCCCCAAAGATAAAGTACTGACAACTTACAATAACTGGGCTGCCTCCTTTAGAAAGACAAATCACCTTTGAGTAAAGAGAGTAACCTCTCTCAAAAGGGTAGAAATAAAGCCTCTTGTGTGTGTGCTAGGTTGCTTCAGTCATGTCCCACTGTTTGTAACCCTATGGACAGTAGCCTGCCAGGCTCCTCTGTACATGAGATTCTCCAGGCAAGAATGCTGGAGTGGGTTGCCATGCCTTCCTCCAGGGGATCTTCCCAACACAGGGATTGAACCCCAGTCTATTATCTCTCCTGTACTGGCCACCTGGGAAGCCCAGGGCCTCTTGCAGCCCCTGATAACAAGTCTTAATGACAGGGTTAGTAAGATGCTCCATTGCCCAGGGAAAGGGGATATCATGAGACTCTTGAGTTTTGGGAATTTAAAAGGAAATTGCATTCCAAGGAGATATACAGTTGCATCCCAAGGAGATATGGGGGTGATGGGTGCTTTAATATATCAACCTTTGTTCTTCTTCTCTTGTTTTTATTTTGGCTGTGCTATGTGACATGTGGGATCTTAGTTCCCCAACCAGGAATTGAACCCTGGCCCCATGCATTGGAAGCATGGAGTCTAAAGCACTGGACCATCAGAGAAGTCCCAAATATACCACCTTTAAACTTGATTAGAGCTATCCATGCATATAGTTTTAAGGATATCAATTTCTAGGCCCTTTATTTCCCTATGTGTATGGATCTTATTCTCTAAAATGTATCTATCTGAGCATTTACCTATGTTCGGAATAGTGCTTTTTCCACTTTATAAGAGAAAGGCATATTCCTCACTCATCACCCATCCCAAATCTTACAAAAGTACAGAGCTTCCAGTTGTTAAAAATAATCTAGGCATGTGAGGGGGGAGATTCCTTTAATAAGTAAGGTCCCATAAACCCTTAGGACTTTCAGTCTTCCCTTGTATTAAAAATGTTTGTATTAAGATTGATCAACTTGTTAGAAAGAATTTGGATGGATTTGGTATTTCCATTTCAGATATATGGTAGAGTGGGATAGTGGGGTTAATTACAACATTTGTGTAGTGATTTTCCCTTTTCTACCCTTCAGCGATTGTCAAAGAATGCATTCCTCTAAGGCAGAGTCCTGCTGGAGCAAAGAAAAGAGACTATCATTAAGAAGTACTGAACATGAAAACATTTTATCCCATGTTTCAGAAATAAGCATTTCTTTTCAGTTCTTATCAACACTTATTCTTATGATCTGAAATGTGTTGGAAAGAAGAACACCTTCAAAAAGCCAAAGAGCTAGATATAGTTTTAAATGATTTGAAATGGGTTCTAAAATTACAGAAAAAAAAATAGCTTATATTCAATAAATTCTCTTATGTGGGGATTAAAATAAACCACCCGACACTTGGCGTGCAATTACTATCACGTGACTGCTTTTCCAACTGGCATATTTGGAGGGAAAGTGCTCACTTTACTTCCTAAAAGCCATTGAACTCTTAACGCACGTGAGAAGTGAAATTGTATGTGTGTATCCAGCCTCTAGCTTAGCTGCCATTTAACCTTGCCTCCTGGCATTTTTTCCCCCCTCCCCCAGTGCAGTGCACTCTGTACATGCATTGGGGTGTGTGTGTGTGTGATTAATACAACAAGAAAGAAAACAGAAAGAAAGAAAGAGTTAGTCGCTGAGTCGTGTCCGACTCTTTGCAAAACCCTGGACTATAGCAGTCTAGGCTCCTCTGTCCATGGGATTGTCCAGGCAAAAATGCTGGAGTGGGTTGCCATTTCCTTCTCCAAGGGATCTTCCCAACCAGGGGTAGAACCCAGGTCTCCCACATTGCAGGCAGATTCTTTACCAGCTGAACCACCAGGGAAGCCCAAGAATACTGGAGTGGGTAGCCTGTCCCTCCTCCGGGGTATCTTCCCAACCCAAGAATCAAACCAGGATCTCCTGCATTGACAGGTGGATTCTTTACCATCTGAGACATCAGGGAAGCCCCCTGATGGAATACTCAGTTATAACCCAAGCAAGCTAATGAAGCACACACGGTGTGTGTGAGTCTCGGAAACATGGTGCTGAGTGAAATAAGTCAGACACAAAAGCAACCTGTATCTTACACCTTGATCAAGTCTGTTCATCAGTGATTCCATTTCTACTGCAGTCTACCAAACAAAAACAAAAAACAAACAAAAAAACTGCGGTGAGGAAAACAGATCAGTAGTGTGACAGGCTGGGACCATGGAAAGGTCATGAAAATTTAATGAAATTAACAGAAATTAAATTTTTAAAAATTTTTCTTAAAACATTAGGTTATACAGGTGCTTGTAAATAAATGAAAGAATAAAAATCATAATCATCTTGATAAAATGAGGTAAGAAAACAGCTTGAGTAGCAAATCCTTTTGAAACTGCAGTGTTTTTTAATTATTTTTTCAACAGCCAAAGAATAGGATATTGAAACTTCCTCCTATGAGGCAGCTGGATTAATTAGGAAAGAAAAGTAATTTAGCTGTGTTTGCATCCTGTGTTAGGAAAGTGAGAGGTATTTGGTTATATAAGTAGAGTGAGTTATCAGTTAATCCACTGGCTCTATGGAATAAGGGACTTCTAAATATTCAGGAGTTTTGGTGCCTAAAGAGTTGTACATGACTGAGCGACAGAACAACAGAAACACAATAAAATACCTAATAAAGGAATTAAAGAAAAACACATTTTTTGATCTTTTATTCCACAAATATCTTGAACATTAATCGTGCAGTTTATCCCAGGCTCTGGTGGTATAGCACTGCATGTGGGTCACAGCCTCAGTCTCTAGAGATCCCCATACAGTGGCAAAGTTAAGGCATGACAAAAATGTAAGTAAGTATGATTATTTAAGGTTGGGGTATTTCCTGTGATGTATGTAATACAAGGAATTAAGGTGAGGATTGACTGGATGAGGATGAAAGGATGACTTTCAAGGCAGAGAAGTTGAAAGCAGGGCTGAGTCCTCTGTGACATGAAATAGCAATGACAGCTTCCAAGTGAAGGTCAAGGAAAGAGCAGGTGCAGAAACTCTTGCAGTCAAGATGAGCTTGGACACTTAGTCAGTCCTACATCTTAGATGATAAGAACTACCTTCCATCTTAATGGTCAGGAGGGAGGTGGGAGGGTGGTTCTAGAAGCGGAACACATGTATACCCATGGCAGATTCATGTCAATGTATGGTAAAACCAATATGATAATGTAAAGAAAATAAATAAATTAATTAATTAATTAAATGGAAAGAACTACCTTCCATCTTAATGGTTCTTAACATTTGGCAGACCATCAGATTTCTGAGTTCTATAAATTGTCTTAATTGCTCACTCTTCAAGAAGTATTATTTCTAGAACCCTCACTGCCTATACGCTATCAAAGTGGTAGTTTTCTCTCCCTTTCTGTCTGCTCTCAAAATTAGGTATAAAGAAATACTTTTATTTTTATTAAAAGTTTAAATTGAAATATTAATATACTTGAGTTGCAATATTAAATTCATTTCTTGTATATGGCATAGTGATTCAATATTTTATAGGTTATGCTCCATTTAAAGTCATTACAACATAAGGGCTATAGATTTTGCTGTGTTGTGCAATATATCTTTGTTGCCTCTTTATTTTAAGCAGAATAGTTTATATCTCTTAATCTTGTTTATCTTGCTCCTCTCCCTTCCCTGTACCCTCTGGTAATCACTGGTTTGTTCTCTGTATCTGTGGGTCTATTTCTACTTTGTTATACATAATCATTTGTTTTAATTTTTAGATTCCACATGTAAGTGATCAAATAGAGTGTGTCTGTCTGACTTATTTCACTAAGCATAATACCCTCTAGATTCATCCATTTTGCTACAAATGGCAGAATTTCATTCTTTTTATAGCTGAATAATATTCCATCACACACACATGCACACACACACACACATCTTCTTTATTTATTTAACTGTTTTTGGACACTTAGGTTGCTTCCATATCTTGACTGTAGTATACAAGGCTGCTATGAACATTGAGGTGTATGTGTCTTTTTGAATGAGTGTTTGCACTATTTCCAGTGGAATTGCTAATGAATTATATGATAATTTTATTCTCTGTTATTTGAGAAACTTCTGTACTATTTTCCATAGTGGCTGTACCAATTTGTATTCATAACAACAATGTAATAGAGTTCCCTTTTATCCACATCCTTGACAACATTCATTATTTGTGTTCACTTGGATGACAGCCATTCTGACAGATGTTAGGTGACAGGTAGTTTTGATTTGCATTTCCCTGATGATTAACGATATTGAAAATCTTTTCATGTGTTTGTTGGCCATCTGTATGTCTTCTTTGGAAAAACGTCTGTTTGGGTTTTCTGCCCATTGTTTAATCCAGTTGTTCTTTTGATACTGAGTTGGGTGAACTGTTTATATATTTATATATTACACATATAATAAAGGACATCAATCCTTTATCATTCATATTATTTGTAAATATTTTATCCCATTCAGTTGGTTTTATTTTAATTTTGTTTATCATTTCCTTTGTTGTGCAAAAGTTTTTAAGTTTCCTTAGCTGACAAATCAAAAAACTTTTTGCTATGATTCACATCAGAGTGTTCTGCCTATGCTCTCTTTTAGGAGTTTTATGGTCTTTAATCCATTTTGAGTTTGTTTTATGGTGTTAGAAAATGTTTTTATTTTATTCTTTCACATGTAGCTCCAGTTTTCCCAGCCCCACTGACTGAATAGTTTGTCTTTTTTCTGTTGTATATTCTTGCCTCTTTTGTCATAGACTAACTGATCATAAATGATGATTTTATTTCTGGGCTTTCTATTCTGTTTTACTTACCTTTGTGACAGTACCATGCAGTTTTGATTAATTAAGCTTTGTAATAGAGTCTGAAGTCAGGGAGCATGATACTTTGAGCTTTGTTCTTTTTTTTCATAAGATTGTTTCAGTGACTTGGAGTCTTTTGTGGTTCCATATACATTTTAGGATTATTTGTTCTAGTTTGGTGAAAAATGTCATAGTGAATTTTGATATAGATTGAATTAAATCTGTATATTCCTTTGGATATTATGGACATTTTAAGAATTTAATTCTGCCAATCAGAAAACACAGGATATCTTTCTATTTCTTTGAAGAAATACAGCTTTCGTTTTTGTCTGATAATGAAATGATATGTCTGTTGTGAAAATGTTGATGGAAAAATGAAAGGCAGAGCATAATTAAAATGTTAAAACTTTGAGGAAAATAATACTGAAACTTGTTGACTAGTACTGAAGAAAATATAATGAAAAGTATAAAGAGAAAAGGAAAAATATGTGCAGAAGAATCCCAATTTCTGCAATGAACCACTATTAACACTTGTATTAACTTATTTTTTTTTCTTTCTGACATGCACATACATGCAATTACATCTATATTCTCTATATATACACATACCACTAAAATGAACAGTGCTTTCTATTCGTTTAATTTCAGTTTGATACATAAGTCTTTCTCTGTATGTATCTATCTATCATTTATACCTGTATCTATATCTATTCCTACCTATTTACTTTGCTATCATCAAACACTCATAAAGGTGGGAAAAGCCATGACTAACAGTGCTATTATAGGGTCAATAGTTATCTTGAACTGCTTCTATGATTAGGTCTAAGTATAAATACTATTCCTTGTTAAAAGTATTAAAAATCTATTTGTAAAATAAATACATATATTTATCTACTAATAAATTCAAATATTCATCTTAGAAGACAACACTTTAACACACTATGTCACTCTATCCTCACCTAGAAATTATCTTTTCATATTAGCCACTGGCACAAGCCTGCCAACACCCTACTGAGCACATGCTACCATCATGGGATGTGAACACTTACAAACAGAGAGATGTGGGGAATGTGTGATATATGGTCTTTATTTTCTTGAATCACATCTTTCTACTTCCCTAGGAAGACTGGATCTTTTCCTTTTCATCTCCAGATATTTCTTTGATGGCATATATTCCTTATTGCACTTATTTGAGTAGCAGAAGTGATTTTCCTATCTAAGAGGCAGATACAAAACACATCAAATTTCATAATTTTTTTTTAATAAAATTGACCTGGATCCAAGCCCTTGCTTGAAGGAGTAGAAACTAATTCAGTCTCAGTTGTGCCCTCTCCATCATAATACAAGTGAAAGTGAAAGTCTCTTAATCATGTCCGACTCTGTGACTCTATGGAATATAGAGCCTGTCAGACTCCTCTAATCCATAGAATTCTCCAGACCAGAATACTGGAATGGGTAGTTGTTTGCTTCTCCAGGGGATCTTCCCAACCCAGGAATCGAACCCAGGTCTCCCACATTGTAGGCCAATTCTTTACCATCTGAGCCACCAGGGAAGCTGAAGAATACTGGAGTGGGTAGACAATCCCTTCTCCAGGGGATCTCCTAGACCCAGAAATCGAACCAGGGTCTCCTGCTTTGCAGGCAGATTCTTTACCGGCTCAGCTACCAGGGAATGGGATCCAGTGATTCTGAGAAAGGTGGAAGGACTTTGCTCATGAGAGTCACTCACTTAATTGCCCATCTCACAGGCCCTTTCGAGCTTATCAAAGATGTATGACTCTGTTTTCTTGGTCATTCATGTGGACCTGTCAGTCTTCCATTATGTTCTTAATTTATGGTTGTATCATTTCTCATTAAGGTTTTCCTCTACTTGTGCAAGGAATATTGAGTATCATTCACAGAAAGCCCCCAACACCCAACCCTGTTCCTTTAGGAAGGTAGAAATACAGAGAAAATTCTTTCAACTTAGCATCCATGGTGAAAAAACAAGTGAGCATCATGTGTTTGTTTCCGTGTCTGTGTCACTCTACTACCTGGCTCTGGCATCCTTAAACTAACCTAGTGCCTGACACATGCTTGTATGTCAACAAATGTAAACGAATACATTCATTCATTATTGTTTCTGACTTAGAAACAAAGATACATGTTCTGTAATTGCCATGTCTTCCCATCACCTATAATTTAGGAATCAAGATCCTATTTCTGGCTCTGCTACTTTGTTCCATCTCTATGGAGAGATTGGAAAGTAAGCAAAACCACTGAACATCAATATTTTGACTGTCTCTCGGAAGAAGAAAGATATGAGAACCTGAAATAAAGATCAAAATATCTGGTTACCTCTAAAAAATAAACACCTTATATCTGCTGTATTGCAGATTTCCACATTCTGGAGAAATTGACTGTTGTAAACTATTATGTATTACAAACTATTGCTTTAAACCACCACAAGGCAAGCTGAGTCCTGGTGATGGAATGGCTGATGAGGAGGAGGAATCAACAGCATAAGGGCTGGGAACAATTTTTAGTGCTTTGTGTTTGCCCCTTGCCTAGGCATGGTGAGAGGTAGTTAGCCATCCAAATCAGTGTTTGAGTCTCTGAGAAGATTCACTGATGGTTCTGGTTTCATAGTAATGAGACTCTAGGCATTTTGATCTGGATGCGGAGGGGCATTGCAGCAGGAACTTCAAGTAGTGACAAGGATCAGCTTAGTTATTTTTGACATCACAAGATGATGATTTTGCAGATAGACTGTTTATTAAGAAAATTGTAATTTCATATTCCAGTTAATAATGTTATAAAATTCAAAGCCTAGATAAAAAATCCTTTAAGTATGTATATGTTCCTTAACTTCTTTATATTTATAGCAGGACTTCCCAGGTGGTGCTAGTGGTAAAGAATCTTCCTGCCAGTGTAGGAGATACAAGAGATATGGGCTCAATTCCTGGGTCAGAAAGATCCCCTGGAGTAGGAAGTGGCAACCTGCTCCAGTATTCTTGCCTGGACAAATGCCATGGACTGAGGAGCCTGGCAGGTACAGTGCATGAGGTCACAAAGAGTCAGATACAACTGAGCAACTGAGTACACACACACATATATAATATAGCACACACATATATAGCAACATTTCTGTTTGTTTGAAAATTCCACTGGGCAAAAATCCTTGAAGTGGAAAGCAGTAGAGAAGTGGTGGAGTCATCTATGTGGGACTTACTACCATGAGAGCAAAATTGGTCCTGGGACTTTTGTCCTCACTGTCCCTTTCCATCAGTGTTAAAACAGGGCAATACATTACAGGAATATAGACTGGAAGAAATACCTATGAGTAAAGAGGTTTAAAGATTCCTTCTTTCCCTTATTTACCTGATCCAAGTGAGGGAGCTCAGAGTCTACTTACAGAGGTTAAGAGTGCCTGCAAGGAGGAGACACTTGATCCCTGGCCAAAAGTTTGCTGAACACAGAGAATCTACTGTGTAGTTTGTGGTAACTGAGCTCTTAGGAACTCATGTGTGGCTAGTAGTCTGGAGGAGTTCTGTAGGATGGAGGTGGATCTATATGATGACAGGGCAAGGAGAGAGCAGATGTAGCAAAAAGCCTATAGTTTCACAGTCTAGCAAGGCAAGGATGCCCACAATTCCCCTTACAGAATGAATATTCAGAAATTAGGCACAGCTGAAGCCAAATTGAAAGATTTTCTGCATGAAAAAGCTGCCTGGGGAGTAGTGCAAGAATCTTGCACTTGTGCTGACATTGAAGGTAATTCATGTCACCCACTTGATACTTTTTAGGTAGTGTCTTTATTGACTTGGTTTTGCATCCCCCCCCCATCCCAAATAAAACTGGGCTTCCCAGGTGGTACAGTGATAACAAATCTGCAAGCCAATGAAGGAGACACAAGAGATGCAGGTTTGCTTCCAAGGTTGGGAAGATCCCCTGGAGGTGGAAATGGCAACACACTCCAATATTCTTGCCTAGAGAATCCCATGGACAGAGGAGCCTTTTGGGCTACAGTCCACAGGGTCACAAAGAGTCTGACACAACTAAGCAACTGAGCACATGCATACACTATACAACTCTATAATCATCTTGACAGGAATCAAAACGGAGACCTATAATATAGTTTCAGATGCCCCATGGCTTGATGCAGATTCTTAATACAGCTTGCTTCTTGGAAGAAAAGCTATGAGCAACCTAGACAGCATAGTAAAAAGCAGAGACCTTATCTTGCTGACAAAGGTCTGTCTAGTCAAAGCTATGGTTTTTCCAGTAGTCGAGTATGGATGTGAGAGTTGGACTATAAAGAAAGGCTGAGCACCAAAGATTTGATGCTTTTAAATGGTGGTGTTGCAGAAGACTCTTGAGAGTCCCTTGGATTGCAAGGAGATCCAGCCAGTCCATCCTAAAGGAGATCCGTGCTGAATACTCATTGGAAGGACTGATGCTGAAGCTGAAACTCCAACATTTTAGCCACGTGATGCAAAGAACTGACTCACTGGAAAAGACCCTGATGCTAGGAAAGGTTGAAGGCAGGAGGAGAAGGAGACGACAGAGGATGAAGTGATTGGATGGTATCACTGACTGTATGGACATGAGTTTGAGCAAGCTCCAGGTGTTGGTGATGGATAGAGAAGCCTGACATGCTGCAGTCCATGGGGTTGCAAAGAATCAGACATGACTGATCAACTGAACTGAACTGAATACAGCAGTTGATGGAGGGAGACCAACCCATACGAGGAGAGAATGAGAAAAGTTGGGTCTTGAATCCTGTTAACTTCAGGGAAGGAGGCTGCATTTCATAGGAATAGAAGAGTGGATATGAGGCCCTGGGAAAGTAATAGTCTTCAAGACTTTTTTTCCAGCCTGATTCCAATGTTCTGCTCTAAGAATATACTTTTCTAATTGTAGATTTTTTGAGGAAATAAGATAGCAATGAATTTTCTACTTGTTTCTTTATAGTAGATTCATGTTTCTTATCAAGAGCCATATCAACTATTTTTCAGTTTGCTGTGCTAAGTTGCTTCAGTTGTGATTGACTCTTTGCAGTCCTATGGACTATAGCTCAACAGACTCCACTGTCCATGGGATTTCCCAGGCAAGAAAACCTGAGTGGGTTGCCATTTCCTCCTCCGGGATTTTTCAGTTTAGTGGTTAAAAAACGTGATTTGCAGCTCCATTCTAGAAAAATAAACGACCCAATCAAAAAGTGGGCCAAAAAACTTAACAGACATTTCTCCAAAGAAGACATAAAAATGGCTAACAAACACATGAAAAGATGCTCAACATCACTCATTATCAGAGAAACGCAAATCAAACCACAATGAGGTACCACTTTACACCAGTCAGAATGGCTGCCATCCAAAAGTCTACAAGCAATAAATGCTGGAGAGGATGTGGAGAAAAGGGAACCCTCTTACACTGTTGGTGGGAATGCAAACTAGTACAGCCACTATGGAAAACAGTGTGGAGATTCCTTAAAAAACTGGAAACAGAACTGCCATATCACCCAGCAATCCCACTGCTGGGCATATACACCAAGGAAACCAGAACTGAAAGAGACATGTGTACCCCAGTGTTCATCGCTGCATTGTTTACAATAGCCAGGACATGGAAGCAACCTAGATGCCCATCAACTGACAAATGGATAAGAAAGCTGTGGTACATATACACAACGGCATATTACTCAGCATTAAAAAAAAATTCATTTGAGTCTATTCTACTCAGGTGGACGGAACTGGAGCCTATTATCCAGAGTGAAGTAAGCCAGAAGGAAAAAGAAAAATACATTATACTAACGCATATATATGGAATTTAGAAAGATGGTAACGAGAACCCTGCATGCGAGACAGCAAAAGAAACACAGATGTATAGAACAGTCTCGTGGACTCTGTGGAAGAGGGCAAGGGTGGGATGATATGGGAGCATGGCATTGAAACATGTTGATTATCATATGTGAAATCAATCACCAGCCCAGGTTTGATGCTCGGGGCTGGTGCACCGAGATGACCCAGGGGAGGGAATCGGGAGGGAGGAGGGAGGGGGGTTCTGGAGGGGGAACATATGTATACCCATGGCGGATTCATGTCAATATATGGCAAAACCAACACAATAAAGTAAAGAAAATTTAAAATAAATAAATAAAATAAAATAAAAAACGTGATTGCTGGAATATGTCAGCATCTCTATAGGTACAGACTGCAAATAACAGAACATTTCTGGCTTCTGATTGGCTAGAAGTAGAATGTTATTCAATTGTTTTGAATATCCTATTAGTGATGAAAATAATAGGTCTATAAGCTGAAGTGTCCACTCATGACATTAAGTAATTTTGATTTATATTTTAATAGCAGACATTTTTCTTTAAAAACATCTGATAGTATCCACTTCAGCAGTTTCTGCCCTAAAAATCTCTTTCTCTAGAAAAAAAGCTAAAATATGTATACCTGTGTATTGCATAGTTTATGCAAACCACAGCTATGTGAATAAATATGACTGGTTTCAAATGCAGTAGAATGCCTTGCATTATTATGTTAAATTTGAAGGTGTGGAACAGGAGTTGCAAGCATTCATCAGAGTCTATCATGGTCCTATGCAAGAGTTCCTTGAAGTAGATCTATTTTTAGGACATTAAGGGAGAAATCTGGGCAGTTAATTGGTTAGTGGAAATAAGATTGTCTGGTAAAGGTACCTGGAGAAACTTCACTGAACTAGAAAACCAGACCAGTTTCACACTCTGCACACTGATTGGTCAAGGATTTGTTACATATGGCCCAGCATAGCTTGAGATTGGGACAGTCTGGACCCAGATGGCTTGTATAATGATGTTCTTCCATGCTGGCAGCCAAAGAAGATTAGGAAAAGAAAGGAACTATTAAACATAAAAAAGAATTCCAGCAAGCACATAGAATTAGTGAGCAAGCGAGTGACAAAGAATATAAAATTATAAAAGCAAATAGAATTGTAAGACTTCAGCTTGACATCATTGTTCATTTTATCAGTATAAGAAGATTGGTGTCTTCTTCCAGGATAGAGGAGGGAAGTGAGAAGTTTCTTCACTGGGGGCAGTCGCTGGGTTTTTACAGATTTAAAAAGGTTTTTAAGTTTCTCATGAAGAAATATTTATGATATGGACCCTTTGTTTTGGTTTAAGTTTTGCTATTTTATTAAAGCCATTGTATTAATTAGTAGTGTGTTCAACTGCAAAATGCAGAAGAGTTGTTAGCTTTAGCAGAAAAAGCTAAAGGCATATTGGCCAAACATATTTGCCAGAGTAGTCTGGCAGTAAGAGTGCAGAACAGTGGTATTTAATAATGACCTTGGGGACCTGGGCTTCTCTCATATTTCTATTCTACCATCTTGAGTTTATTGGCATTTATGCTTATGCATGTTGTTTCATGGGCACTGGAAGCTGCCACAACTCCAGGGTCCATGACTGCATTCTAGACTAAAGAATAGGCATTTATAATTGTCAGGCGAAGGAGAAGGTACTGAAAGTGCAAGTTGTATTAACCAATCTTAATGATAGCACGTAACCATTCTAACTTCCCTGGTGGCTCAGTGGTAAAGAATCTGCCTGTCAATGCAGGAGACACAGGTTTGACCCCTGGGTCAGGAAGATACCCTGGAGAAGGAAATGGCTACTCACTCCAGTATTCTTACCTAGGAAATTCCATGGACAGAGAAGCCTGGAGGGCTACAGTCCAGGGGGTCACAAAGAGTTGGACATGATTGAGCGACTAAACAACAACACAACCACAACAACAAGCCATTCTAAGGATAACTATTATAAAGGCAATTAATATATAACACAATATGTTCAAATTATTAATATTTTTCCTCTCCCAAATCTAATAATTTGAGAGCTGGTAGTTTTAGATCTTACTTTCTTTTAATCTAATCTAATTAAATTAAATTAATTTATTTATTTCTTAACAGTATGGAGGTTTTTATTTATTTATTTTTTTATAGTGATTTTTCTCTTTACATTATCATGTTGGTTCTGCCACACGTCGACACAAATCCACCATGGATTCAGCCCAGTTTTTCCCACTTCTGGGTCTATGGCTGTGTAAAAAAATGGTAGGCTGAATTGTATTCAGGCCCAGCAGTTAAATTCTATTGTGTATGCCAACTCCAGTCAGTTGGACAGACTGCCAAGACTGCCATGTAGAGATGGATTCTGAGATTGCCCTGGGCCCTGGCAGGAGACTGGGCCTTGATATTTGCCATGAGGGAAAATGGGAAAAATATTTGTCGATGGGCTGAGTGTGTCTGTTCTTTTCTATAAAAACTCTTATAGAAAGGAAGGCAAAATGGACAATCAGTGAAACCCATTTCTTTAAGATTAGAGAATTTAACTGGTCTATTGTATCTTATGAATAAGTAAAGTGCAAATAAATGAAATTTGCATGTTACATATGTCAGAAGTTAATCCATCAATCTCATAACTAGTTACCAGTTGGAACAAAGCTCTGTGCCCAGAATAGCAACTTTCAATTTACCTACCCAAATGTAGTTTTGCTCATAATTATCTGTTCATCTAAATGAACTTTCATAGGCTCTTGTATTAATCTACTTGGGCTTTGTTGTTGTTGGTCAGTCGTCAAGTCATGCCAGACTCTTTGTGACTCCATGAACTTCAGCACTCCAGGCTTTCCTGTCCCTCACCATCTCCTGGAGTTTGCCCAAGTTCATGTCCATTGAATCGGTAATACCACTCAACCATCTTATCTTCTGTTGCCCCTTCTCCTGCCCTCAATCTTTTCCATCATCAGGATCTTTTCCAATGAATCGGCTCTTTGCATCAGGTGGTCAAAGTATTGAAACTTCAGCTTCCATATCAGCCCTTCCAAAGAGTATATTCAGGGTTGATTTCCTTTAAGCTTGACTGGTTTGATATCCTTGCTTTCCAAGGGTCTCTCAAGAGTCTTCTCAAGCACAGCTACTTGGGCTACCAAAACAAAATATCATAGACTGCAAGCTTTCAAAAAGAGAAATTGATTTTCTCATAGTCCTGAAGGCTGGAAAGTCTAAGATTAGGATGCTGGCAAGTTTCATTCTGAGGACTCCTATCTTGTTTTGCAGGCAGCACCTACCTTGCTGTATGCATGTGCAGAGACAAGAGTGAGAGCAAAATATCTTGCATCTCTTCTTATAAGGACTCTAATCCTACCGTGTCACAGATCCACCCTTATGACCTCATTTAGCCTTAATTGCTTCCTTATAGGCTCTATCTTTAAATAATCACATTAGGGATTGAGGCATTAACGTATGAATTTTAGGGGCTACAATTCAGTCCATAACATCCCTGTAAGATATAATGACAAAGAAGTTGTAATCTTAAACAGAAACTGTAATTTTTATTCTAGGTTCAACAAAATACCTTTTGTAGTAATCTGTATCATAAGTCATTGTATCCTCTATCTAACAGGTGTTCAAGGTCTTTAGAAAGATTTGTGAAGAAACATAAAAAGCAACACAAATATACTTCTCATTGCAGTCCTATTTTTGGCCAGTATTCATCTTGAGAGGTCACCCAAAATGATAAATATCAGTAGTTCAGAGGTTAAGTTATTTTCCTTCACATAAACATTAGTCAGTTTTATGATTTTTAATTCTTGCTCTAATTAGATATCAGAGAATATTGAAAAATTCCCTTTAATGAGCTTTTTTTTTTCTTTCATGAGAGATGACTTAAGTAACAGGGCTTGCCAAATACATATCAGATCTTGATCAAGGAAATAGTTCTGAGCTATTTAATATAATATTTAAAACTGAGGCTATAAGCAATCCACAATGATAAACTGATCCCCATGATTTAATAGAAAAAATATTGAACTAGAAATATAGGAGAAAATGTCTCTAGTCTCGTGGGATAGATTCAAAGAGAAACCAGTGTAAAATTGACAAGAGCCTTGGATTGGAAGGCAGAAGACCTGAGTTTGAATATGTTACCACGTCACTTCTCTGAGTCTCAATTTCTTTGTCTGTGAAAAAGGACAACCTATTTCTGCCTAAAAGTATGAGTATATGAATATGGATATATTTAGAATTAAGTCAGCCATATTATTGGTATGAAATAAATTTGTATGAGGTTTGTCCTATGTAAGTAAGTATGTAGTGAACTAATAATTTTGTTCCAATAAACTTGATTTTTGATCAAATGAATAGACACTAAAGAAAGTTTCTTGAATGACTAAGAATGTGTCATAAACAAGTGAGTTATCACTTCATTTCTTTCCCTCTCATATTCAGAGTTTGCCCTATGTGATCTTCTAGTTTTTATTTAAACTATTTTAAGTCAGAATAGGATTAAAATTCATAGTTCTTTTTTTAAATTAATTAATGTATTTTTTCCTTTACATTATCGTGTTGGTTTTGCCATACGTTGACATGAATACGCCATGGGTATACATGTGTTCCCTTTCCAGAACCCCCTTCTCACCTCCCTCCCAATTCCATCCCTCTGGGTCATCCCAGTGCACCAACCCAAGCACCCTGTATCATGCATCAAACCTGGGCTGGCGATTCATTTCACATATGATAATTTACATGTTTCAATGCCGTTCTCCCATATCATCCCTAAGAGTTGTCTGAGGGATCAGCAGTGATAACCTTACCTTAGGCAGGGCAAGTTTTGTGCAGTGGATAAGCCACTAACATTCCAGAAGCATGGGGACAATCTTTTCTTTTCAGATTTCTTTTGTCAAAAGTTATAGAATTAGTGTGTATTTGTTGAAAATGTGAACAAATCCAGCCCTATATAAAATTTTTTTTTATAAAAATTTTAAGAATAAAAGAAAGTCTTTCTTTTTGCCATTTTTACTTTCCATCATGCCCTGTTTTCTAGGACAGAAGTTTAAGGCATATATTTCCATCTCTCTCTCTCATATTCAGATGAAAGGATACATGGGTAGAATATTTTTAATGAATTATACCATAGGAGGTACATTTATGATTTATAAAGAGAATAGTAGAAAGTCCCCAAAGAATGACTCTTCATTGTACAACTTGTCATACTATAAAACCAAAGTCCCAGTGTTTGGGATTGCACCTGGTCAATCAGTGCCTAGAATGGCTCATCCTGGCACCCTATAATTATATCTCACAGATGACAACGTTATCTACATTCTGAGTTGGCTTAATGATAATCAGATGAGGTTGCTTCCTCTTTTTAAACACAAATCTGACTTGAGAGTCCCTTGGATGCAAGGAGATCCAACCAGTCCATCCTATAGGAGATCAGTCCTGGATGTTCATTGGAAGGACTGATGTTGAAGCTGAAACTCCAATACTTTGGCCACCTGATGCAAAGAAAATACCCTGATGCTGGGAAGGGTTGAGGGCAGGAGAAGTGGATGACAGAGGATAAGATGGCTGGATGTCATCATAAACTTGATGGCCACTGGTTTGGGTGGACTCTGGGAGTTGGACAGAGAGGCCTGGCGTGCTGTGGTTCATGGGGTCGCAAAGAGTCGGACATGACTGAGTGACTGAACTGAACTGAACTGACTTTAAATAATAAACTTGTTCAACTATCAATAAGATGGGCTGGATGCCCCTTGGATTGGGTATTTGGCATAGTTACTAAAACAGAGTTGAGGGGGATTTCTTGAGAGTCAGTGGTTAAGATTCCATGCTCACATTGCCAAGGTGCAAGTTTGGTCCCTGGTTGGAGAACTAAGACCCTGCAAATTGTGTGGTCAAAAATAAAAAAGTAACACTTTTAAAAAAAGAGCTGAGGTCTAGAAATGTAGATTTTATTTTTTGGGGGGAAATGTAGACTTGTATCAGTGAAAAAAATCCAGTATGCGTAATTATTATAACACATTTTGCTTTTTTTTTCATAGAGGTCAATTTCCTGCTTTTGTAAGTACGGCTACAGTTTGCTTAAATCATAGTACTTTTAGAAGTTTATGTCCCAACATTATCTGAAGCTGGGCTTCCCAGGTGGCCCTAGCAGTAAAGAATCCACTGCCAATGCAGGAGACAGAAGAGATCCCTGGGTTGGGAAGCTCCCCTGAAGGAGGGCAGGGCCTGGAGAATCCCATGGACAGAGGAGCTCGGTGGGCTACAGTCCATAGGGTAACAAAGAGTCGAACATGACTGAAATGACTTAGCACACATGCATTATCTGAAGCTGGGGTGGCAAAGGTTTTAGAGTTTTCAACATGAAATTTTATGCCTCCTCCTCCTGTTTCTGTTTGCCTTTGGTCATAGAGGCCTTCACACTTTGCTGCTGGTCGTTGAGATTGAAAATAGAGACCTGGGACATGGCTATACCTCTTGTATCTTCCTCAAAGCTTCACTTCTAAACATCTTTAATTATCATTTCTATCAACCTTAATTATGTTCTAAAAATTATACAATTTTGAGATTTGAAATCCTCCACAACATTGTTTACATCTGGATGTGGCACAAGCTTTTGTAAGTTCTGGTTTTATTTCTAAATTCATCACTGTGGATCCACATTGCTTATTTTTATCAAGAATGTTGCCAGTTTCTATAGATAGCTGAAACACAGTAATTCCTTGCAAGGGTAGGAAAAGGGTAAATGAAGACCAGTTCCTGACATATTCATCCATGTTATCCTGCATGGATTACCTGTATTACCTCACCTGAGCTTATACCTCCAATTCCCATAATACCGGTTCATTCTGAGTACCTTCCTTGGTCCAAGGATTGTATGATATAAAAGCACTCTAGCTTCTGTAAAAAAGAAAGCAGAGGAGTGATATATTCTTAACAAGCTTGGTTTTGGAAAAAGAGAAGTAGCAAAAAAGGAAAAGGGAGGACAGAACAGATCCACATAGATAATGGCAGCCTCTATAGTTTTGGAAAAGACAGGACTGATATTCAGCCAGTATGTGTTATAATGAGTTTCCCAATATCGAAATACTTCTCTACTTGAAGGACATTTCCCTGTGGCTTTGCCTTGGATGATTTCCTCTGTCTGGACAGGAAGAGGTCCTGGGCAAAGAGAACACCTAGCTAGTGCTAGACAAAGGGAAGAGACATTAAACCCATCATTAAGTTTTTTGACTATTTTCCTCTTGAAAGGGGAAAACATTGCAGCACCTAGGCTGAGAGGATTGGGACAAGCGGATGTATGTAAAGAAAGATTAAGAGTAAGAATAGGTCCTGGTTAGATATCCATTTTAAATATAACAGTATGTACATGCCCATTACAGACTGCCAGACTATCCCTTCACTCCATTCTTTCAACAAGTACCTTCTCTATGGCACAGGGAACTCTACTCAGTGTTATGCAGTAGCCTGGAGGGGAGGGGAGTTTGGGGGAGAATGGATGCATGTCTATGTATGGCTGAGTTCCTTCACTGTTCACCTGAAATGAAGTGTTGTTCACTGTTCACAGCATTGTTAATCACTTATAACCTAATAAAAAATAAAATGTTAAAAAGAAAAGAAAGAGAAAACCCTAAGGACTGAGAGCAGGGGCAGGACAAACTGCTACTGCTGAGTATATCAGGGTTGCAAAGGCTTCTGTGTGCTGGGAGCAGTGTGGAAATTAAGCTTTGTGGATTAAAATGCTCTGAAACATTCAACCAAAGCTCCCTCTGTAGTTTCTCTGTCCTTGTTAGATAAATTGCAGACACAGACCATAACCAAATCTGTTCTAAAATTTTGTAATCCAACAACAATACTAGTTGAGTAGCTACACTTCTCAACCAGCCCTCATTTATTGGTAGCAGATTTTCAAGTTAAAAGCACCATCATCTGCTGTCTCAAAAAGCCAAAAGACAGCTGAGACGAACTGCAGGATACCTGCCAAAGTGACTGGTGTAGCACTTCAGCCAGGTGGGCTGGCATTCAAGCAAAACCATTCATGGAAGTCTTAGAGTTTCTCACTCTGTGGGCTTGTGATTGTCTTCTTCCTGCAACTTACCTGCTTTTTGGGGTCACATCTCAGTGTCAGGAGCCCCTGCAGAACATTCACTGATGCACTCAGTCAACCAGCCTAGATTGATCTTTTATCAGATGTCAGCCACCAAACAATGGTGAGGGGTAGGTGATGCTGGGAAATTCACTCTGATTTGCTGTCCACTGATAAAACACCTGAATAATGGAGAAGGTTTCAGTGCCAAACAGAACTGGGTTTCGATACTTTCTCCAGAGTTTAGCAGCTCTGATGTTTACAAATCCTCAGGCACATTAACCTCTCAGAGTCTCGGATTACTCATTTGTAAAATGAGGGCAGTTTTACTTGGCAGATCTTATATGGTTCCTATAAGTCACATGTACAAAGTGCTGTATGTACTGGGAGATTCATCGTTGTGACACCATGGAAGTTTATTTCATTTTCTTCTTTCTTCTAATCAATAAGGAGTCCACATCTGGATATGAAATGGCATGAAGGATAGATTCATTAACTTTAAAGTTATGTATTTTGGCCAGAGAGAAATTCAAAGACTTGAAATAATTTTTTTTTCAACTCCTGTAAGTTCTCAATTACCTTGCCATTTGAACAAATTTTTATGGAGATGGGGGTCGGCTGGCAAACATGGAAGTGAAGCAAAGAAAAGCCAGTGGCCTGGGCATTTTGCCAGAGAGAGAGCAAGACAGAAAGTGTCTTCTAGACTTTGCCTTTCTTCCTTAGTGTTATTTAATCCTTATAGCTTACTGGAGTTCGCAGGTAGACATTCATTATTGATATCAGGGCTGTTCTTTTTCCTCTGCCATTCCCAGTGACACAGAACAACTGAAAATCTGATCACAATATGCTGTTTTAAGTCCACTTAATGTTCCCTATTTCCTTGGCCCCATAAATACAGAATCAGTGTGTTTGGAGGTTTACTTCGGAGCCCTGTCATCTTCTATGTCTTTAGGTATAAAAAAGGTGAACTGCAGACTCTGTATCATTCTGCAGACTTTGTCTGGTGAGCCAAAGATAGTGAAGAAATTTGCCTGGAATCTAAGACCCCTCTTATCCCTGGCTGGGTAGGGGTAGATATTTTAATCACTGTTTCATTGACCTTAAGTGCCACACTTTCTTGTGGATGAAGACAAAACTTTTATTTTTTAATTCTATTAAATTTTTTATTGGAATATAGTTGCTTTACCTCATTGTGTTAAGTTTCTACTGTACAGAAAAGTGCATCAGCTATATGTATACATTTATTCCCTCTTTGGATTTCCTTCCTTTTTAGATCTCCACAGAGCACTGAGTAGAGTTCCCTGAGTTATGTGGTAGGTTCTCTTTAGGTATCTATTTTCTCCACAGTGCCAATAGTGTATATGTGTCAATCTCAACCTCCAATTTCATACCACCCCTACTTTCCCTCTTCATATCCACACCTTTGTTCTCTACCTCTGTGTCTGTATTTCTTCTTTGTAAATAAAATAACTTTTAGTTGATACCAGTAACAACTGTCCAAAGTCTTATGCCTTTGTGTATGTGGGTGTATTTAAAATTCTTATGTTTGAGAAGGCCCCATCATATCAGAACTATATTTTAAAAGATAATTTTATATTTATGAGGGTTTGAATCCCTATAAACCAGGAGTCAGAGCCACATCCCATAAGCTTTAGAAGGAGCTTTCAAAAACAATAAACACTAGCCTGTAATGGGGTTACATTGTTTCTGACATTTCAGCCATATCCTGACAAAAATACTTTATGACCTGATATTACTTGAGTTACTAGAACAGCTACTTCCCCCATTCTTTCCAGTGTTTTCCTCTTTTGGATTTCTCATTGATTAGACACTTTCTTAGCTTTTTGCTGGTTGACTGCTCCAGTCTTTAAGCTCCTTCTAAAAAAAAATTCTAGAATTTAGTTGGTTATATCTTTCCCTTTCGCCCTTACCTTTTGCTTTTCTTCTTTTCTCAGCTATTTGTAAAGCCTCCTCAAACAACGACTTTGCCTTCTTGCATTTCTTTTTCTTTGGGATGGATTTGGTCACTGCCTCATGTACAATGTTATGAACCTCCATCCATGTTCCTTCAGACACTCTGTCTACCAGATCTAAACCCTTGAATCTATTCATCACCTTCACTGTATAACCATAAGGGATTTAATTAATGTCACACTTGAATGGCCTAGTGGTTTTCCCTACTTTCTTCAGTTTAAACCTGAAGTTTGCAATAAAGAGATGGTGATCTGAGCCATAGTCAGCTCCAAGTCTCATTTCTGCTCTCTGTATAGAGCTTCTCCATGTTTGGCCACAAAGAATATAATCAATCTGATTTTGGTATTGACCATCTGGTGATGTCCATGTGTAGAGTCATCTCTTTCATTGTTGGAAAAAGGTGTTTATCTAGGAAAACGTCTTTTTCTCTTTTACACCACTTTTACCTTCTGTTTCTGAATTACAACAGGTAGCTAGAAATTTCTGCAAAGTTTTTTTTTTTCCCTATAGAGTTCCTCCTCTGGGGTCCTTTTGTGGTTTCACCATCTCACACTAACATCAGTTGGTGGTGAGGGATGAGGGGAGGCTCTTAAAAAGAAAACTTTTACATGGCTCTCACCTTAAGGCAACTGAATAAGAAGTTTTGGATAAGGGGCTTTCCAGATGATGTTAACATTTAGCTAGAGTTGGCAACAAGTGAGTCATACTTTCAGTTTTTTAATTTAACAATTGTTTATGAAGACCTTGCAATGTGTTATCAGCATATCTAAATCCAGTTTTTCAGTGAAAGTGGCCACTACATTTTAGGTCCAAATTACAGATCTCTGATGTGATGTCTCATATTGCCAACTGTAAACATATATCTCTGTTCTCTCTGCAGAGTGGCTAAAGCCACTGCTCCTGATCTATGTCCTGCCTGCTCTCACCACACACTCCTAAGCTGCCCTTCATCATGACCAAGGTAGGGGATGTCATTGTGCACCTTGGTCCTCACATAAGGTCACAGAGTTGTGAGTAATGAAGACCCAATTGAAATAGATAAAGCAATATTGACAAATCAAAGAAAACCTTATGAAACCAAAATAAAGAAGCATTGTTGGGCCTTACAGGGTCCTGGAATCAGAAATTGGAGGATTGGGAACCATTTTATCCCCCTGTGTTTCTCTGCATATCCTCCTCTTCTTCCATTCACATTTTCTTGGGCTTGACAAGTCTCAGCCAGATACAGTTCCCCTGGTCCCAATCCCTACTGTTCAGTTTTTCTGGTTTACGTTCCCAGTAGATAGTGACTATATTTTCTACTTTCCAGTTCTAAATCCCATAAAGAGAAGTGTGTTTTGTTTGTATGTCTACCTCTTTCCTCTTTAGCTATAACCAGGAGGAAGGGGCACCTGGGTTTTTTTGTCCTTATCAGAGGCTAATGAGGACAAATTTTCTAAGTAGTGAAAACTGGAAGTCAAAGATAGTCGTTTCTTGAAAAATTTTGCTCACACACACACACACATATCCCATGTCCATTATAATATCCATTCATAAAAAATGACATGTAGGTTGGGAAACTGAGGTTGAGGATCCTGTATGGCACAGAAACAGCAGCTTTGGTCTTGAGGGGAGAGGACAAGAGACACAGGCTCTTAAACTGACTTTGCCACTAAATGCTGGTATCATCCCAGGCTTCACCCCTAACTAGTTGCTTTACTGTCTTTAAATTTCAATTTTCTCACCTATAAACTAGGGGGCTGGATGAGTAGTAGGTTATGCACTTACATAACACCTGACATTACCAAAAAAAAGAAAGCTGAATGAGCTCCATATCTACTTTGCTCCTTACCCTAAACCAGTGATTCTTTTGTTTAATATATATATATATATATATATTTAATTTTCTTTACTTTATTGTGTTGGTTTTGCCATACAATGACATGAAACCGCCATGGGTTTACATATGCTCCCCCTCCAGAACCCCCCTCCCTCCTCCCTCCCGATTCCCTCCCCCTGGGACATCTCGGTGCACCAGCCCCTAGCATCAGCCCTGGGCTAGCTGGCGATTGATTTCACATATGATAATTAACATGTTTCAATGCCATTCTCCCATATCATCCTACCCTTGCCCTCTTCCACAGAGTCCATGAGTCTGTTCTATACATATGCGTTTCTTTTGCTGTCTCGCATGCAGGGTTCTTGTTACCGTCTTTCTAAATTCCATATATATGCGTTAGTATACTGTATTGTTGTGTTTCCTTCTGGCTTACTTCACTCTGGATAATGGGCTCTAGTTCCATCCACCTGAGTAGAACTGACTCAAATGAATTTTTTTTAATGCTGAGTAATATTCCATTGTGTATATGTACCACAGCTACTTGTTTTCAAGTGTCTTGTAATGTACCTGATGAATATGTTTCTATTTAATATGTTATCATTAGTAAAAGGTACTAATTCTGTTAACTTCCAACACTGATTTAAAGTTGGATTGGCATCACTGACTCAATGGACATACATTTCAGCAGGCAACGGGAGATAGACGACAGGAAAGTCTGGCACGCATGGGTCACAAAAAATGAAACATGACTGAGGGACTGAAATGACCCTATTAAGCACAGTCATTACAAAATTTTCAAAATAATATGTAGTCCTCAAATAAGACCCGATGACAACATTTGTCACCGTTATTTTGTCCTACATTCACCTGGTGATTTGTTGTCGCCATCGGTGTCTGGTACTTTGCTTTCTAGGGAAGAATGAGAAAGTGCACATCATTTAATGACTGAATGTGGTTTGGAATGAGGTATTCTCTCAGATAGCTGCCCTCTACAGCAGTGAGACTTCAGGCGCTACTGTTAATGAAAACCCATGTAGCCAATATGGTTAGGCCAAGGCATATCAGAACATTGGCCCTTAAAGCATCGAGTGGTTCTAGCAAGCGGCACTGGGCCACTGCAAGACACAGCCTGTAGCCTGTCCCCAGGTGCCCTGGCTTTCTCCCCAGCCCAAGGCCAGAGCACCTGGAGGGCCCTGCGCAAAGCCTGCAATATATCTTAACTAAACTCTTCTGAGAGGCTGAGTCTGGTGGAGCTGGATTTTGAACTTCACTAATGGCCATGAGCTAAGTGTGCAGGTCCATATTCCTCCTGCCCTCTTACAATATCTTCTTTGGTGAGATTATTCAACATATAACTAACGTTGGTACCTTGGACCATCATGGTCCATTTCCACTAGCCCTTTTTTTTTTTTTTTTTTTAGTTTTGCCATACAATGACATGTTATCGCCATGGGTTTACATATGCTCCCCCTCCAGAACCCACATCCCTCCTCCCTCCCTCCCCTCTCCCCCCAGGAAATCTCGGTGCACCAGCCCCGAGCATCAATCCTGGGCTGGCGATTGATTACACATATGATAATTAACATGTTTCAATGCAATTCTCCTATATCATCCCACCCTTGCCCTCATCCACAGAGTCCACGAGTCTGTTCTCTTTTTTTTTTTTCTTTCTGAGATTGTATTTATTTATTTATTTTTTTTATTGTTTTTGCCATACATTGTCATGATATCACCATGGGTTTACATATGCTTCCCCTCCGGAACCCCCCTCCCTCCTCCCTCCCCCCTGGGAAATCTCGCTGCACCAGCCCCGAGCATCAATCCTGGGCTGGCGATTGATTAGACACATGACAATTAACATGCTTCAATGCCCTTCTCCCATATTATCCCACCCTTACCCTCATCCACAAAGTCCACGAGTCTATTCTATACATCTGTGTTCCTTTTGCTGTCTCGCATGTTGAGTTCTCGTTACCGTCTTTCTATATTCCATATATATGCGTTAATATACTGTACTGTTGTTTTCCCTTTTGGCTTACTTCACTCTGGATAATAGGCTCCAGTTTCGTCCACCTGAGTAGAACTGATTCAAATGAATTTTTTTTTAATGCTGAGTAATATTCCATTGTGTATATGTACCACAGCTTTCTTATCCATTCGTCAGTTGATGGGCATCTAGGTTGCTTCCATGTCCTGGCTATTGTAAACAATACAGCGATGAACATTGGGGTACACGTGGCTCTTTCAATTCTGGTTTCCTTGGTGTATATGCCCAGCAGTGGGATTGCTGGGTCATATGGCAGTTCTATTTGCAGTTTTTTAAGGAATCTCCACACTGTTTTCCATAGTGGCTGTACTAGTTTGCATTCCCACCAACAGTGTAAGAGGGTTCCCTTTTCTCCACATCCTCTCCGGCATTTATTGCTTGTAGATTTTTGGATTGCAGCCATTCTGAGTGGTGTAAAGTGGTACCTCATTGTGGTTTTGATTTGCATTTCTCTGATAATGAGTGATGTTGAGCATCTTTTCATGTGTTTGTTAGCCATTTTTATATCTTCTTTGGAGAAATGTCTGTTAAGTTCTTTGGCCCACTTTTTGATTGGGTCGTTTATTTTTTCTAGAGTGGAGCTGCAGGAGTTGCTTGTATATTTTTGAGATTAATTGTTTGTCCATTGCTTCATTGGGTATTAATTTCTCCCATTCTGAAGGCTGTCTTTTCACCTTGCTTATAGCTTCCTTTGTTGTGCAGAAGCTTTTAATTTTAATTAGGTCCCATTTGTTTATTCGTGTTTTTATTTCCAATATTCTGGGAGGTGGGTCATGGAGTATCCCGCTTTGGGTTATGGCAGAGAGTGTTTTGCCTATGTTATCCTCTAGGAGTTTTATAGTTTCTGGTCTTGTGCTTAGATCTTTGATCCATTTTGAGTTTATCTTTGTGTATGGTGTTAGAAAGTGTTCTAGATTCATTCTTTTACAAGTGGCTGTCCAGTTTTCCCAGCACCACTTGTTAAAGAGGTTGTCTTTTCTCCATTGTATATTCTTGCCTCCTTTGTCAAAGATAAGGTGTCCATAGATGTGTGGATATATCTCTGGGCTTTTTATTTTGTTCCATTGATCTATATTTCTCTCTTTGTGCCAGTACCATACTGTCTTGATGACTGTGGCTTTGTAGTACAGCCTAAAGTCAGGTAGGTTGATTCCTCCAGTTCCATTCTTCCTTCTCTAGATTGCTTTGGTTATACGAGGTTTTTTGTATTTCCACACAAACTGTGAAATTATTTGTTCTAATTCTCTGAAAAAGACCTATGGTAGCTTGATAGGAATTGCACTGAATCTATAGATTACTTTGGGTAGTATACTCATTTTCACTACATTGATTCTTCCAATCCACGAACACGGCACATTTCTCCATCTATTTGTGTCCTCTTTGATTTCTTTCATCAGTGTTTTATAGTTTTCTATATACAAGTCTTTTGTTTCTTTTTTTTTTTTTTAAGATTTACTATCATTTTTTTTTTATTATTGTTTTTGCCATACATTGTCATGATATCACCATGGGTTTACATATGCTATATACAAGTCTTTTGTTTCTTTAGGTAGAAATACTCCTAAGTATTTTATTCTTTTTGTTTCGATGGTGAATGGAATTGTTTCCTTAATTTCTCTTTCTGTTTTCTCATTGTTAGTGTATAGGAATGCCAGGGATTTCTTTGTGTTGATTTTGTATCCTGAAACTTTACTGTATTCACTGATTAGCTCTAGTAATTTTCTGGTAGAGTCTTTAGGGTTTTCAATATAGAGGATCATGTCATCTGCAAACAGAAAGAGTTTTACTTCTTTTCCAATCTGGATTCCTTTAATTTCTTTATCTGCTCTGATTGCTGTGGCCAAGACTTCCAAAACTATGTTGAAAAGTAGTGGTGAGAGTGGGCACCCTTGTCTTGTTCCTGATTTCAGGGGGAATGCTTACAGTTTTTCACCATTGAGGATAATGTTTGCTGTGGGTTTGTCATATATAGCTTTTATTATGTTGAGGTATGTTCCTTCTATTCCTGCTTTTTGGAGGGTTTTTTATCATAAATGGATGTTGAATTTTGTCAAAGGCTTTCTCTGCATCTATTGAGATAATCATGTGATGTTTATTTTTTAATTTGTTAATGTGGTGTATTACATTGATTGATTTGCAAATATTGAAGAATCCTTGCATCCCTGGGATAAAGCCTACTTGATCATGATGTATGATCTTTTTAATGTATTGTAGGATTCTATTTGCTAGAATTTTGTTAAGGATTTTTGCATCTATGTTCATCAGTGATATTGGCGTGTAGTTTTCTTTTTTTGTGGCATCTTTGTCGGGTTTTGGAATTAGGTGATGCTGGCCTCGTAGAATGAGTTTGGAAGTTTACCTTCCTCTGCAATTTTCTGGCAGAGTTTGAGTAGAATAGGTGTTAGCTCTTCTCTAAATTTTTGGTAGAATTCAGCTGTGAAGCCATCTGGTCCTGGGCTTTTGTTTTTTGGAAGATTTCTGATTACGGTTTCAATTTCCGTGCTTGTGATGGGTCTATTAATATTATCTATCTCTTCCTGGTTTAGTCTTGGAAAGTTGTACTTTTCTAGGAATCTGTCCATTTCATCCAGGTTGTCCAGTTTATTTGCATATAGTTGCTGATAATAGTCTCTTATGATCCTTTGTATTTCTGTGTTTCTGTTGTGATCTCTCCGTTTTCATTTCTAATTCTGTTGATTTGGTTCTTCTCCCTTTGTTTCTTGATGAGTCTGGCTAATGGTTTGTCAATTTTATTTATCTTCTCAAAGAACCAGCTTTTGGCTTTGTTAATTTTTGCTATGGTCTCTTGTTTCCTTTGCATTTATTTCTGCCCTGATCTTTAAGATTTCTTTCCTTCTGCTAGACGTGGACTTCTGCATCTCTTCCTTTTCTAGTTGCTTTAGGTGTAAAGTAAGTTGATTTATTTGACTTTTTTCTTGTTTCCTGAGGTGAGCTTGTATTGCTATGAATTTTCCCCTTAGCACTGCTTTTACAGTGTCCCATAGGTTTTGGGTTGTTGTGTTTTCATTTTCATTCATTTCTATGCATAACTGAATTTCTTTTTTGATTTCTTCTGTGATTTGTTGGTTATTCAGCAGTGTGTTGTTGAGCCTCCATATGTTGGAAGTTTTGATTGGTTTTCTCCTGTAATTGATATCCAATCTCACTGCATTGTGGTCAGAAAAGATGCTTGGAATAATTTAAATATTTTTGAATTTACCAAGGCTAGATTTATGGCCCAGGATGTGATCTATCCTGGAGAAGGTCCCGTGTGCGCTTGAGAAAAAGGTGAAATTCCTTGTTTTGGGGTGGAATGACCTATAGATATCAATTAGGTCTAGTTGGTCTATTGTATCATTTAAAGTTTGAATTTCCTTGTTACTTTTCTGTCTAGTTGATCTATCCATTGGTGTGAGTGGTGTATTAAAGTCTCCCACTATTATTGTGTTGTTGTTGATTTCCCCTTTCATACTTGTTAGCATTTGCCTTACATATTGTGGTGCTCCTATGTTGGGTGCATAAATATTTATAATTGTTATTTCTTCTTCTTGGATTGATCCTTTGATCATTATGTAATGTCCATCTTTATCTCTTTTCACTGCCTTTATTTTAAAGTCTACTTTATCTGATATGAGTATTGCCACTCCTGCTTTCTTTTGGTCTTTATTTTAATGGAGTATCTTTTTCCAGCCTTTAACTTTTAGTCTATATGTGTCCCTAGGTTTGAGGTGGGTCTCTTGTAGACTATATATATAGGGGTCTTGTTTCTGTATCCAATCAGCCAATCTTTGCCTTTTGGTTGGGGCATTCAACCCTTTTACATTTAAGGTAGTTATTGATAAGTATGATCCCGTTGCCATTTACTTTATTGTTTTGGGTTCGAGATTATATACCCCATCCATGTTTCCTATCTAGGAAAGATCTTTTAGCATTCGTTGGAGAGCTGGTTTGGTGTTGCTGAATTCTCTCAGCTTCTGCTTGTCTGAAAAGCTTTTGATTTCTCCTTCAAGTTTGAATGATATCCTTGCTGGGTACAGTAATCGGGGCTGTAGATTATTTTCTTCCATGATTTTAAGTATGTTCTGCCATTCCCTTCTGGCCTGAAGCGTTTCTATTGAGAGATCAGCTGTTATCCTTATGGGATTCCCCTTGTGAGTTATTTTTTTGTTTTTCCCTTGCTGCTTTTAATATTTGCTCTTTGAATTTGATATTTGTTAATTTGATTAATATGTGTCTTGGGGTGTTCTGCTTGGGGTTCATCCTATTTGGGACTCTCTGGGTTTCTTGGACTTGAGTGGTTATTTGCTTTCCTGATTTAGGGAAATTTTCAACAATTATCTCTTCAAGAATTTTCTGATGGTCTTTCTTTTTGTCTTCTTCTTCTGGGACTCCTATGATTCGAATATTGGTGCATTTAACAGTGTCCCAGAGGTCTCTGAGATTTTCCTCATTTCTTTTAATTCTTTTTCATTTTTCCTTTCTGTTTCATTTATTTCTGCCATTGTGTCTTCTACCTCACTTATCCTGTCTTCTATCTCTGTTATTCTACTGTTAGTTCCCTCCAGGGTGTTTTTGATCTCATTTATTGCATTATTTATTGTATTTTGACTCTTTTTCATTTCTTCTAAGTCCTTGTTAAAGCTTACCTGCATCTTCTCAATCCTTGCCTGCAGGTTATTGAACTGCAACTCCAATTTATTTTCCAGGTTTTGGATCATTTTCACTATCATTATTCGGAATTCTTTATCAGGTAGACATCCTATCTCTTCATCTTTTGTTTGGTCTGGAGGACGTTTATCCTGTTCCTTTACCTGCTGGGTATTTCTCTGCCTTTTCATTTTGTTTATCTTGCTGTGTTGTCCCTTTATTGTGGGGGTTCCTCACTATGGGAGGGGTTGGATGTGTGGTTTGTCAAAGTTTCCTGGTTGGCCTCCAAAGTGGTTCCCTCTGCTTGTTTTAGTGTCTTCTGTTTGCTGGTCTCTTCAGTGTATATTCAGCGCTCTGGGGTTTGCAGCGCTCCTGGCGAGTGTGTTTTCCCCGCCCCCTCTGCTCAGGATCTAGGTCGCTCGCCTGGCGTGGTTGGGGGCTGCGGCTTCTCCCCTCCCCCGGCCCAGCTGCTCGGTTTTCTCAGCGTGCAGCTGGGCGCATCTTCTCAGGTGTGTGGAGTGCAGATCTCTGGCGGCAACTGTCCAGAATCCACAGAAGTCTTGGGTAGCACCCAATTCTGCCGCAGTTTGGGAGCAGAAGCCTCACTGGGGCCGCTCTCTGGCGGGAGCTGGGCTGGTCTGCAGCCCAGAGCGGCCCAACTCCGACCGGCTGTCTCGCGCAGCGGACCGAGTCCTCGCTGCCCTTTGTTCTGTGCAGAGCCTGGCCGGGGGTCTTCCTCGGGAAGGCTACCCGCAAGCCTGGTGGGGGGTCTTCCTCGGTAAGGCTACCCAGCGGTCTATCTCCGGTAGCACCCTCGGTTAGGACCCTCAGTCTGCCCCAGGCTTTCAGTCCCAGTCCTCTCCCTAAGCACGCTGGCTCGTGGGGGATGGGGCACCTGGGCCGCTGCTCTGCTGGAAGTTGCAGTTAGAGACGTACTCTGGGGGGCTTAATTATTTATCTGCTTCTACTCCCGGCTATTTTTCCCTCTGAGATTCGCCTCAGATCCTCCAGGGAGAATGTTTCCTGGTGTTCGGAAACCTTTCTCTCTTTCGAGACTCCCCTTGCGAGATGGATCTTCATCCCTAACTCTTTGCCTCTCTTTTTACTTCTTTTTTTGTTCCTACCTTCTTTCGTCGGCAATGGGCTGCCTTTCCAGATGACTGATGTCCTCTGCCAGCATTCAGATGTTGTTTTATGGAGATTGCTCGGTTTTTAAATGTTCTTTTGGTGTATTTGTTGGGGAGAGTGTGGACTCCCTGTCCTATTCCTCCGCCGTCTTAGTTCCCTCCCCTATTTAATTTATATTTTTTAATTATTTAGTTGGCTGTACTGGGTCTTAGTTGCAACATGCAGGATCTTCACATTTTGTTGCAGCATGAAGAATCTTTTATTTGAGGCATGTGAGATCTACTTCCCTCACCAGGGATTGAACCTGGGTTCCCTGTATTGGGAATGTGGAGTTTTAGCCACTGGACCACCAGGGAAGTTCCTAAAGTAGTGGCTCTTAAACATTTTGGTTGAAGAACAAAACTCTTTAATCTTAACATATTTTTTTTTGAACTTGAGAAACCAAAGAACAATTACTTATTGTTTATAATGTAGATATATTTTTATATCTATTGATGTTGATTAATTGGAAATTAAAGCTGAGAAATTAAAAAAATAATATTTGTTAATTTGCTGAAGAGTCGAAATAACATACCATTATGTATTAATGTAAGTAGCATAATTTTATGAGAAGTAACTGTAATTAAAAATACCTCTTTATTTGTTGGGTGGATTTTCTGGAGGCAGCAAAATGAAACTCATGTATTCAGTTTGATGTCTTTTTCTGTTTGCTCTTCTTTGTATTGAAGGGAGACCTGAAATGCCTTAAAAACCTAAATAAGTAGTGTGGACATTTCAGGCCACCGGTGAAAATGGGGTAAGAATGTGAAGCTTTGGTGACCTTTAACCCATGCCACACAGGGTGCTGGTCCTCTACGAAGATGGCCTTGGTACTTATACAAAACCACTCTGGAATTACTGCTATGACCTTTTCAACTGGACCCTTGTTCCTCTATTATATCTATTTCCCCCCTATTTTGACAAACAGGCCTCCATTTCATTTTACTTCCTATCCAAAGGATTGGACTATTTATTTTATTTTCGTTTTTTTCAACTGCAGTATAATCAAATTACAATATTAGTTTCAGGTGTATAACATTTTGATTTGATATCAACAACTCAATTATAAAATGGGCAGAGGACCTAATAATAGACATTTCTCTAATATATATTTTTAATATATTTTTATGGGAAGATAATTGCTTTACAATATTGTGTTGGTTCCTGCCATACATCAGTATGAATCAGCCACAGAAATACATATGTCCCCACCCTCCTGAACCCTCGCTTCCATCTCCCACTGCATCCTACCTTCTTTTTGTTTATCCTTGGTCCACTTGTGCTCCAGTATTCTCTGTAGCTCTTTCAGTCTTTTGTTACTCTTCTTTAGCCTGGGTCCCTTGCCTCATGTATTCTCAGCAGAATATGCTAACTCCTGTTTAGCATAGAATCTGTTCCTGTACTCAGATGCCCATCTTGATACAGGGAAAGACTTGCAACTGATTTAACATGATCCTCTTTCTTTCCAATCTCATTGGAAATAGAAAGCTCATCCTCATATAGAATGATCTTGCCACCAGTAATCTTTACCCCATCCCCTCGGATGTCCTCTGAAAATTGCTTCATTGTTGTTTCCTGTTTCTTTTGACTTCCCTACCTGTGGAACTCTCATGTCTCAACTTTTAGGACCCAGCTTATGTGGCACGTTCTCCCAGAAGGATTTTTTGCACACACAACTTTAGAGGTAGTTGCACCATATTTGACACTACCATTTGACCTTGTCTTCCCCATATTTGAAGGTGAGTTCAATGAAGAGGATAGCTGTTTCTCACTTTTGAACTGCTAGTGCCTAGCATGTTGTTAGACCATAGTAGGTACACATTTTCTCCGTCAATCAATGAATGCTTTAACTATTGTGTTGGAAACTGTTAGAGTTCAAGCAGTCCTTGTATAAAAATTTCTCAGTGAGAAACATCATTCTAGGATCTTTTTATGACACAAAAGGAACTATAAGTAATTTTGAGCCAGCTTAGCACCTAATTACAATAAACTTTTATAGAATAAAAGCAAGAATCTTGTAGAAGAACTTATGGATTTTTTTTTTTTTTGGTGCAAAATTTAGAATAAAACACAGCTTCTTTGGGGTTGATGCACCCTTTTAGCTGTTACTGCAGACACTGTGTATTTTGCTTAAATTTTCTAATAAGCTCAGTACCACATCTGCTGTTTGGTTCCCATGCTGACTCATATCTGATATATTTGTTAGGGGAAGAGGATAGAGAGATTTAGTAATATTTTTAGAGAAAATAAAAATTTAGAAGTTAATATAGACTTCATGGTTTAGTAGTAATAATTTTTATTTATATGGTGCTATTACCTTGTCCATATACACATTTGTCTTTACAGCTGAGTTTCATAAGAATGGTTTATATTCTCCACGTCTATTTTCTTACCTTTTATTCACTTTTTGACCCACTGAAATCTCATGTCTCTTCTATCATTTTGCAAAAGTGCTCTTAGCCAAGTTAAATGTGACTTATTTGTTGCTAAACTTAATTACTTTATTATTAATTAAATAACAGTCAATTATTGATCTTCCATGTACATAGTCTTCACTGAAATATTTATTTCATGGTGTATGAGGAATTTTGAGTTGTAATCATATCCCTCAAAGAACTTATGAGCAAATTAATGACATAAATATAATACAGAACTAAGTTACTGAAAAAAATCAGAATGTAGACTAATATCATAAAAGTGGTAAAGATAAAATGTGAGGAGAAAGAGCTCAGCTTTATTTGGACAAATCAGGAAAAAAAAATAGAGCAAAGAGAGCATCTTAAACAACCATGAAAGGATGTGTAATGATTGGGAATGGCAGGAAGGGAATAATATCAGCATTTTTCCAATCTTTTTGCAGAAGTTCAAGCGTAGTCATTTTAACTTTGATTTTAGGATCCTCCTGGAGTGGCACATTGGCCGGGATGGAAAAGGATATAGTTTTAATCTGGATCCTTTAATTGTACTTCTCAAAGATTACAAACATTTAACTTGTTTGAGACTTCTGCTTGTATTTATTATGAAAGACTTATCTTCTAAACAATAATTTTGTTGAACTAGAACAAAATTTCCATGTCATCACTTTGTTCTCTTATATAATAGGCAAAACACTGAAACACAGCTGTGATGGCATCTCTTTCTTGCTACAAACATAGAAGTTAGTCACCTGAGTTGAATATCTGTTTACTGTTTGTTTACAGTGTGAGAGAAAGGGTACAATGTCCTGGAAATCCATGGCTCCACCCTATTTTGTTGGAAGTGTGGGATATACAGTGGAATTCAAGTCTGAATACTTGCCAAAGCTCTCTCTATAATAATAATTATTGCTTTATTGTGTCCATTGATTATCTGTCTTAAATGTGAACTCCTTGCAGGTCATATAAGTTGGGATAGCCCTCAGAACAGGAAGGATTGAGAAAAAGGACAAATGGGTGACCAGGGATCTGTAGTCAAACTTCAAATAGTCAGGTCCTGGAACTTTAGAATAGTAGTGTGGCTTGGGGGACTACTGTCACTAATAGCTGAACTGGATGAAGAAGTCTGTTTCTGGGTGTCTGGGGAACTATAATACAGTGAGTTTATGTATGCATTTCTGTCTTTATAGTGATTTGTGACTTTGGTCATGGAGAGAATTTATTGAAGGCATTTGTCAGCAATTGAGAAGTAGAAATTGTTATGCTTACATGAGGAGTTATCTTCAGTGTTTGTTTCTATATATTCTATCTATTCAGGGTAGCATTTCTATATTGAACTGGACATTTCTATGGTACTTTTGGGGTTCCTATTTGCTGAATTATTTCAACAAGAGAACTAAGGGTGAGGAGAGCTACAGAAATCTTTCATGAGGGAATCGTGGCTATTTATTTTGGTATTCTATAAATTTAGGGTTTGGATCATATTTTTAGCTGGCAGTTTTGCAAAGAGAATTATTCTACAAAACATAAATGTCATCATTGAAAATGAAAGCAAAA
This sequence comes from Antilocapra americana, assembly GCA_007570785.1. NCBI lineage: Eukaryota > Metazoa > Chordata > Mammalia > Artiodactyla > Antilocapridae > Antilocapra > Antilocapra americana. The sequence goes on along the minus strand of ML660200.1, from coordinate 7,979,839 downwards.
GACTGAATAACATTAGCAGAGATAATGTTAGGTCTTTTCATTGGTGTGGAACTCTACTTTGGGTAAGAAATAGTTTCTGAGATGTTCGTGTTTGTTTCTGGTTGATGAAGGATGAGGGGCTGAAAGCTGGCAAGAATGTAAGTCAATCTGACATTTCCTGTATTTGGAAATAAGTAATCTTTAGTTTATATATAAGTTATTGTTCTGAGAGAAAGTCAAGGGTCAGACAAACGTCCATCCTGAGGAGTTCATGGTGATGACCAAGAGATGGTTAACAAGAAGTAAAGAGTAAAAAACAATAGGAAACTAATGCCAATAAAAGCAGATGCAATGAGGGACAATTCACATTCATAAGCAGAGACATCACTTTGCTGACAAAGGTCCATATAGTCAAAACTATGGTTTTTCCAGTAGTCAAATGTGGATGTGAGAGCTGGACCATAAAGAAAGCTGAGCACTGATAAACTGATCCTTTTGAAATGTGGTGCCAGAAAAGACTCTTCAGAGTTCCTTAGACTACAAGGAATCAGGTCAGTCAACCCTAAAGAAAAACAGCCCTGAATATTCATTGGAAGGACTGATGCTGGAAACTCAAGATCCAATCCTTTGGTGGCCCGGTGTGAAGAGCTGACTCATCGGAAAAGACCCTGATGCTGGGAAAGGTTGAGGGCAGGAGGAGAAGGGGGCGACAGAGGATGAGATTGCTGGATGGCCTCAATGACTCAATGGACTTGAGTTTGAGCAAATTCCAGGAGATAGGGAAGCCTGGCATGCTGCAGTCCATGGGGTTCCAAACAGTCAGATGTGACTGACTAAATGAACAACAAAAACAGTGACTGTTGCGATGGTTATTATTGGATAGGGAAATGGGGCTTCAGCTTGAGATATTCAGTGGCATTGAATAGACAATAATCTCACTTAAGAGTTATAATCTCTCCTCACATCCATCTGGATTTAGGCAATACCTCCTGTCCTGAATGAGAACAATAAAATGCTTCATTATTTATATTGGAAGACATTAATACATCAAAAATGTAAGGCAATTGCTTCTCAGATGAGACTGACATACATACATGACTTTCTAAATGACCACCTTCATAATTTCTTCAACATGTTGTTTAGTTGTAATATAATGTGACATGATTCTAGACAGGTAGATTGTGGACATATGGGGGCTTCCGTGGTGACTCCGCATGCAATGCAGAAGACCCAGGTTTGATCCCTGGGTTGGGAAGACCCCCTAGAGAAGGAAATGGCTGCCCGCTCCAGTATTCTTGTCAAGAGAATTCCATGAACAGAGGAGCCTGGCAGGCCACAGTCCATGGGGTGGCAAAAGAGTCGGACACGACTGAGTGACTAATACTTTCACAGTCATATAATAGTTGGCTATCTAAAATAAAAGTAAAGTTTAGATATTTATATTACTTTTCCCCATAAGTTTGCATTTTATTGCTGCTTGGGAGTTCATAGTACTATATCATTGGGCTCTTTCAAGCAGTTCTTGAAATGATTCCTATTGAAAGACTAAAAATTGTGAGTTTCACATACTGTTGTATTAGTGGACTTACCATGCTTAGAAGAATAAAAACTGTCTTTTACTGGTATAGCATAATGAATGAGTATGCATTCTCAAATGTAGTCAGACCTACCTTCTCTGCCACTGACCAATGTCCCTGGCCTTTCTAGTTATCTACTAGCACAGGGAAAATCAAACCACTTACCTCACATTCAACTGTGGTATTTTCCTGCAAACAAAGACTATTATAGGTCTGTGCCCTACTCCTGAAAAACCAGGGAAAAGGTTCTGTGAAAGTTCTGTTGATAGTAGGATGTGCAGGATAAGGAAGTTCTGTCTTGTATCTACATTATCTCTACCAAATGAATAGATGTCATAGGCAGCAGAAGCTTAAATATGAATGGGCTGGCATCTTGAGACCAGCTGCATATATGGGTTCTGAGTATGGAAGAAAGAGAGGTAGAAAGGCCTGTGATTTGTCATTAGGGTTGTTCACTTCTGATCCCTCTTTCCTTCAGGCATATAGTGGAAGTTTACTTCTTTATTATCTAAACTTCAGTGTGACGTGGAGTGGCTTTGGCCATCTTAATGTAAGAAATAATATGTTCTATTCATTACTAAGCAAAAGTTTAAGTGACAGCATGATTTGCCATGTTTTCTTCCTTATGCTCTGTTGATTATGGAAGTTCACACCAAGATGACTCTTCATCACCCTGAATTATCTTAATTTGGAAAGAACCTCCCTGACAATCTTCTATTGACATACAGCATCATGAGAAATTAGCCTTCATTATTTTAAGCCCCTCAGATTTTGAGATTATTTATTATTGCAGTATAACCTTGCCTATCTTGTCTGATTCTCTGGTTTCTAGGAAAGATCAATTCTTAAAGGACAGAATGAGGCCACTGACATCAACTTGAATGAATTTAGGAAACAATCTGAAATTGAGCAGATACAAGACGCAGATTACATTTATGAAGAAAGAAGAAATTAGGTAACCTTACGTTCCAGGCCAATGAAGCTGACGATTTGAAATTGCATTCCGATCCTAGCAAGCAATGCGAATCAGTCTGTGGATGGGTAAGCAGAAGTCTGGGACATAACAGAGTGGGTGTTACGATGAGGAGGTGATTTTATTTATGGGTTATTTAGAAACTTGGATTTTTCTATGAAAAATGAAAGTGAAAGTGTTAGTCACTCAGTCATGTCTGACTCTTGTGACCCCATGGACTATAGCCCACCAGGCTCCTCTGTCCACGGAATTCTCTTGGGAAGAATACTGGAGTGGGTAGCCATTCTCTTCTCCAGGGAATCTTCCTGACCCAGGGATCGAACCTGGGTTTCCTGCATTGCAGGTAGATTTTTTACTGTCTGAGCCACCAGGGAAGCCCCTGTAGTGAAATACAAATATCAAAGAAACAGTTTAATATACTTTTGGATACTATTCTCATTGATAAAGACTTGGTATTGGCTAAGTTTTCAATTAGTAGATCATCATTGTGACCAGCTGGTCAAGAATAGATATGACAGGACCTGAACAGAAGAGAGAGAAGGCAGTGAAATCTACTTGTTAGTATGATAATATTTTTTCTAAAGGAATATTTCCCTTAGGTCAGTTCTAGATTTCCATTTCCCAGATCAAATAATAGCTGTTCAAGGACTGTCATGAGTTATATTTGTTAAAATTAGTAGCCATTTTCCTTATTGTTTAATGAGGAGGGTGCAAGGGATTCACTTCTACTTCTCCATGAACTGTGGAATCTGAAAATAGCATATTTTTATATGATTATTGTTAGTGTTAAATTTGAAATTGGTCTTTTGGATTAAATTTCCTAAAGTTTCTAATTCACTATGATTCATTATGTATTGTTTTCTGAATAGATCTAAACATTAAAAAAAATTCCTACCATGTGAAAAAATTATGAAACTTTATAGCTGTTTTCACATTGAACTTATTTAACCATATATATCCCAATTAGGATAATTATATATGAAATTTTATCTTTATTAATCAGTACTAATAGTGTTCTGGCACTTGGTTAAATTTTTAAAAATCTCTATTTTTTTTCTGGTAGTAATTCCAATTGAACATATTAAGATAGAAGATTCCACAGAATTATTAAAAATCTGTACATTTGAAATAGAAATTTAAAAAGTATAATGGTTTTAATTTTTTTAATTCATGAAAAAATCAATGTAACTGAAAGGGAAAACTATACCCCAAACGAGACTTCAGTCATATATTTTGTTCAGAGTGACTGATTTTTCTTTGGACTTGATGTTTGATACAGTGTAGGCTGGGAGAAATGGAAGGGGAGTGTGTGATATACACTAGTCACCCTTTTCTCTTAATGTTAGTTTTTTTCTTTTATTTGTAAATTCAACATTGGAAAAGGATTTAAGGTGGGTCCTGGTCACTTACCTGTAGATGATAATGCCAGTGTATTTTTTATATTCTACTGTCATCTACGTGGGGATGGAAGACAGTTTTGAAGAAAGGAGGGAAAGGAGTGGAGTCTTACATGACTATAGTGGTTGTGATTGAGCTTCCTGTGCCTTCTTTATGGTAAACATGTAAGTGTTGACTCTCTCATTGTCCTTGGTTAAGAGTCCTTGGGGGTACTGATGATTCTTTCCATACTGTATTGTTCTCCAATGTGGATGAAGAACTTTGTCTGAGTTTACACCCGGCCCTTCCAGATGTCTTCATCACCCCAACTCTCGTTCTTCCTGAAGAATTCTACCTAGGTAATTATGCTGAGCATGGCTGCGATGGCGGCACCCTGAGAGTGGCCGAGAGGAGCTACCCCAGGCCAGAGGTCAGGGGCAGGGGCGAGAGAATCTATCCTGGGCCAGAGGTCAGGGCAGGGGTCCTAAAGGAACTATCCTGGGTTGAAGGAAAGGGGCAGCAGCTGCGCTTTGCTGGGGCAGCCATGAAGAGAGACCCTGCGTCCAAAGTAAGAGAAACCCAGAAGCACAGCCTAGAGGAGCTACCTCATGTTCAAGATAAGAGAAACACAAGCAAGAGGGTAGGTGATACAAAAGGGCATCAGAGGGCAGACATAAGGAAACCATAATCACAGAAAACTAGCCAATTTGATCACATGAACCACAGCCTTGACCACTCAATGAAACTAAGCCATGCCGTGTGGGGCCACCCAGGACAGAAGGGTCATAGTGGAGAGGTCTGACAGAATGTGGTCCACTGGAGAAGGGAATGGCAAACCACTTCAATATTCTTTCCTTGAGAACCCAATGAACAGTATGAAAAGTCAAAAAGATAGGACACTAAAAAATGAACTCCCCAGGTCAGTAGGTGCCCAGTATGCTACTGGAGATCAGTGGAGAAATAACTCCAGAAAGAATGAAGGGATGGAGCCAAAGCAAAAATGATGCCCAATTGTGGATGTGACTGGTGATAGAAACAAGGTCCAATGCTGTAAAGAGCAATAGTGCATAGGGACCAGGAATGTTAGGTCTATGAATCAAGGCAAATTGGAAGTGGTCTAAAAGGAGATGACAAGAGTGAACATCGACATTCTAGAATCAGTGAACTAAGATGGACTGGAATGGGTGAATTTAACTCAGATGACCATTATATATACTACTGTGGGCAGGAATCACTTACAAGAAATGGAGTAGTCATCAAGGTCAACAAAGAGTCTGAAATACAGTACTTGGATGCAATCTTAAAAATGACAGAATGATCTCTGTTAGTTTCCAAGGCAAACCATTCAACATCACGGTAATCCAAGCCTATGCCCAAAGCAGTAATGCTGAAGCAGCTGAAGTTGAAAGGTTCTATGAAGACCTACAAGATCTTTCAGAACTAACACCCAAAACAGGTGTCCTTTTCATTATAGGGGACTGGAATGCAAAAGTAGGAAGTCAGGAAACACCTGGAGTAACAGGCAAATTTGGCCTTGGAGCTCAGAATGAAGCAGGGCAAAGGCTAATAGAGCTCTGCCAAGAGAACACACTGGTTATAGTAGACACCCTCTTCCAACAACACAAGAGAAGACTCTGCACAGGGACATCACCAGATGCTCAACACCAAAATCAGATTGATTATGTTATTTGCAGCCAAAGATGGAGACGCTCTATACAGTCAGCAAAAACAAGACTGGGAGCTGACTGTGGCTCAGATCATGAACTCCTTATTGCCAAATTCAGACTTAAATTGAAGAAAGTAGGGAAACCCAATAGACCATTCAGGTATGACCTAAATCAAATCCTTTATGATTATACAGTGGAAGTGAGAAATAGATTCAAGGGATTAGATCTAATAGACAGAGTGCCTGACGAACTATGGACGGAGGTTCATGACATTGTACAAGAGACAGGGATTAAGACCATTCCCAAGAAAATGAAATGCAAAAAAGCAAAATGAATGTCTGAGGTGGCCTTATAGATAGCTGTGAAAAGAAGAGAAGCAAAAAGCAAAGGAGAAAAGGAAAGATATTCCCATCTGAATGCAGAATTCCAAAGAATAGCAAGGAGAGATAAGGAAGCCTTCCTTAGCATTCACTGCAAAGAAACAGAGGAAAATAGCAGAATGGGAAAGACTAGAGATCTCTTCAAGAATATTAGAGATAACAAGTGAACATTTCTTGTAAAGACAGGCTCGATAAAGGACAGAAATGGTATGGACCTAACAGAAGCAGAAGATATTAAGAAGAGATGGCAGGAATACACAGAAGAACTGTACAAAAAAGATCTTCAAGACACAGATAATCATGACAGTGTGATCACTCACCTACAGTCAGATATCCTGGAATGTGAAATAAAGTGGACCTTAAAAAGAATCACTACAAACAAAGCTAGTGGAGGTGATGGAATTCAAGTTGCGCCATTTCAAACCCTAAAAGATGATGCTGTGAGAGTGCTGCACTCAATATGCCAGCAAATTTGGAAAACTCAGCAGTGGCCCTAAGACTGGAAAAGGTCAGTTTTCATCCCAATCCCAAAGAAACGCAATGCCAAAGAATGCTCAAACTACCACACAATTGTGCTCATCTCACACACTAATAAAGTAATGCTCAAAATTCTCCAAGCCAGTCTTCAGCAATATGTGAACCCAGATGTTCAAGCTGGTTTTAGAAAAGGCAGAGGAACAAGAGATCAAATTGCCAACATCCACTGGATTATCAAAAAAGCAAGAGAATTTCAGAAAAACATCTATCTGCTTTATTGACTATGCCAAAGCCTTTGACTCTGTGGATCACAATAAACTGTGGAAAATTCTGAAACAGATGGGAATACCAGACCACCTGACCTGCCTCTTGATAAATATGTATGCAGGTCAGGAAGCAACAGTTAGAACTGGACATGAAACAACAGACTAGTTCCAAATAAGAAAAGGAGTATGTCAAGGCTGTATATTGTCACCCTGCTTATTTAACTTATATGCAGAGTACATCATGGGAAACGCTGGGCTGGGGGAAGCACAAGCTGGAATCAAGATTGCCAAAAGAAATATCAATAGCCTCAGATATGCAGATGACACCACCCTTATGGCAGAAAGTGAAGAAGAACTAAAAAGCTTCTTGATGAATGTGAAAGAGGAGGGTTGAAAAGTTGGCTTAAAGCTCAACATTCAGAAAACTAAGATCATGGCATCTGGTCCCATTACCCCATGGCAAATAGATGGGGAAAAAGTGGAAACAGTGTCAGACATTACTTTTTTGGGCTCCAAAATCACTGCAGATTGTGATTGCAGCCATGAAATTAGAAGACACTTTTCCTTGGAAGGGAAGTTATGGCCAATCTAGATAGCATGTTGAAAAGCAGAGACATTACTTTGTCAACAAAGGTCCGTCTTGTCAAGGCTATGGTGTTTCCAGTAGTCATGTATGGATGTGAGAGTTGGACAATGAAGAAAGCTGAGCACCAAAGAATTGATGCTTTTGAACTGTGGTGTTAGAGAAAACTCTTGAGAGACCCTTAGACTGCAAGTATATCCAACCAATCCATCCTAAAGGAGATCAATCCTGGGTGTTCATTGGAAGGACTGATGTTGAAGCTGAAACTCCAGTTCTTTGGCCACTTCATGCGAAAAGTTGATTCACTGGAAAAGACCCTAATGCTGGGAAGGATTGAGGGCAGGAAGTGAATGGGATGACAGAGGATGAGATGGTTGGATGGCATCACCAACTCGATGGACATGGGTTTGGGTAGACTCCAGGAGTTGGTGATGGACAGGGAAGGCTGACATGCTGCAATTCATGGGGTTGCAAAGAATCAGACATGACTGAGTGACTGAAGTAAATTAGGCTGAAAGTTTCCTCAGATATCTACTTACCAAGTATCATCTAGAAAGAGGAGCTGTTAATCCTACTTGTATGGGATAGTCAATTCTTCAAAGATTATCAACTCTGCTAACTACATGTTTAAGGGTTTGTGGGTTTGTCCACTGGGTCATACACTTTGTATTTTTTTTTTTTTTTAACTTCAGTAACTTCCTCCTTTCTTTTCATTGTTTTCTCCTCTATACTATATTTGATCTTATTTTTTACCATTCTTTGACTCTTTGAGATCATTTAACTTATTAATTGTTAATTTTGTGCCCTTTTGCATCTCTAATACACACAATTCCTTCTAAATACTTATTTGGCTATATCCCACAAATATGATATATTTTAAAATTATTTTCAAATTAAAAGTATTTGAAAATTTTAACATAAATTCTTCAATTTATGGATTATTAAAAATTCCTATGCAATAAAAGTATAATGTAAGCCACAAAGATGCCCAAACTTATGATTTAAAATATTGAACTGTGAATCACAAGATTTGTTTGTCCTTTAGTTGTGCTCAATATGATGCCTTATTACTGGTACCCCAGATTCTTGGACATGGCCTTGGCCTGTTTCCTATAGGCTCCATCATTTTGCCCAATAAATTCATTAATTTTCGAATACTCCTGCCATGAACTGTTCTGATTTAGTGTCTGATCTTGATAAAGTCAAATCTTTATCTCCACTGTGCTTCAAGTATTTTCAGTCTCTGCAACTTGGTCATCTTCAAACATTTATAGACTCCTGTACAGAATATTTAGATCCCCTTTCCATTTCAGAATAAGAAATGTATTTTTAAATTGAATATAAATTAAATTATGTCACAAAACTTTTTAGTTTATTTATTTCATACTACAGTTTATCTGTAATGTTCTGGGCCTACTCATAAAGCTTCTTGAAAGCTTCATGCAGTTTAATTTTATAAACTTGGCATTTCACCAGCAGGATATATTTTTGATGAGTAAAAGTGTTGGTCTTCAAAAAATATATGAGACATACAGACTCAGCCTAAGTCACATCTAATACTTTATAATACATGTTGGAAAATAATTTCCTCCATTAAGTCAACAATGCTGGATCTCTCATTTCTAACTAGGATAAATTCATCTTAGCATTGATGTGACAGTTGAGACTGGTGACTCTAGAGAAACTTTTTTTCATAACTATTTATAATATATTTGCCTAAAATGTTCTCTGGAACAGAAAGGTAATTATGTGGGAAGTTAGACAGGCATGAGTTCAATACTAGTCTGTCCCAAGAAATAAAAACAAATATGGTATCAGGGAAATAGATGGGTAAACATAAAAACAAAAGGAAAAAAAAACATTTTCTTGCTTTGATGTGACATCTAATAGCTACTGTATTTGAAAGCTTTTCATATATATCATAGGCTTTCTTCCTCCTTCTAGAAGATTCAGTATCTTGGCATAACTGTTAGTGCAGAATTTCTTAAATATGGGTTGAGAATGCCAGTCCTTTACCATACAGATATAAAAATCTGCAATCTTAAATTAGGCAACAGGTCCTTTTCAGCATTTACTGGTGTTTTGATTTCACACACTACTCTGGAAGCAATAAGATTTAGTATCAGAATGAGAATGAATTATGGTTTAAAAAAGTCAGGAGAGGGATACAGAGAAAAGAAGAAAGATTTATTTCATGCTGAAAAAAAAAATAACTGGTTAGAATTAGGGGAGTTGAGAATATCCCTTTAAACTGTGGTACTGCAATTGATCTCTGTACGTTTCTGGTATTCATCCCTTTGAAAAAAGAATGAGAGCCAAGATCATTGGCTGTACTGTGAAGCTGTCACATCTCAGTACTGAAAAGGTACAGTGTAAGTGAATTGAAACAGTCTTTAGTTTTCTATTCCATATCGCCAAGAGCTTTGAGACTGATGAACCAAGTGAATGCTTTTTTTAGGGCTAAGTGAGATACAGATCCCTCCAATCTGACAGCGTTTCATCCTCCGGAGTGAGAAAGCAGCAGAAGCAGCAGCAGCAGAAGCAACAGCAGTAGCAACAGCAGCAGCCCCAGCTGAAGTCCAATAAAGGAGACCTGATCTCCAGTTCATCCTGGAACTCCACCTGGGATCGTGCACTGTCCAGGGTCCTGAAACATGAACCAAACTGCCAGCGTGTCCCATCACATCAAGTGTCAGCCCTCGAAAACAATCAAGGTAGGACCCAGGTTTTCTTTCTTCTCTCTGCTTCTACGAATGTATATTTATTCATTTACCTCAAACGTGGGCACTGGTATGGCAGGGCACTGAAGTGGCGATAACTAGTTGGTTTGAGTTTGAATTGAAGGTGAATCTGAGTAGTCTTTGGTTTGTTTGCATATGTATGTAGGATAGAGAGAGGAGTTTGCACTAAATAACTGTTTTGCCTTGATGACTTTGGCTTTTTTTGACTTAGAATCTATCAACGGTGTATTTCAGAAACAAAGTTTAGTGAGCCTCTAGAAGAGTTTCTGATCTATGTCAGTTTTTCTTGATGGAACTGGTGTAGAATTTACAAACTGCTAGAAACATATGATATTAAATTGAATACAGACTTTACTAAGAGTGTTTCATTGTCATGTGGATTTGGAACTTCTCATTTTTTCCAAAGAAAAGTTCATCCTTCATTTGAGTGTTGAACTAGTAGTTATACTAAAGTGACTATAAAGAGTGTAAAAGAGCTTAGAGGAAGTATACAAATGTATGTCCTTATATATGCCACCATACAACTCAGAAACAGTAAGGTGATTGGAGACACTGTTTAAGACAGGTGCTTGTTTTAAATTTGAGTCTTTTTCTGACATGGTTAAATGAAAAGGATCAACTCAGAATTTTACTGTTCTGTTTCATTATTAATGTTTATGTCATTCTCCTTGTTCTTATTTGGGATGGTCATAAGGACTTGTAAATAACCAGGTTTCTACTGAAGAATTTGCTTTTATCATGCCATTTATCTTTATTAGATTACTATCTGTGTAAGTACTTTGCATTTGTGTAGGGGGGAAGAGTAATGGGTTCCTCTGGAACTCTTTTATAGAAGAAAACTGACAGCCTGATGGATTAAAATTAATTATTGTGGTCTTTAATTTCTATACAATGCATACTTTTATTGAGATTCCAAAATTTGAGAATACTCATTTTATGATTATACTATTTTGGAGTTATGATTAAGGCCTTTGAAAATACTGCATAGACTGCAATCATAAAAGGAATATAATTTTCAGCAATAAGTCTCTTTCTTGTGAACCTACCTACCCTCTGTCAGAGTCCTCCAGTGATAAATAGACCATAAACTGAACACTTTCTTCCATTTATCTACAATTATTTTTAAAAGCAATGAAGTCTTCAGGATATATCAAATGATGTATAGACTCCCACTGTAATAAACATATAGAGTTAAAGAAAATAATGAAGAACCCAGATTATCAGGGTAATTTATACCATCTCTAATTGCAAAAGTATAATATTTTTCAGCATTGGGTTTTCTGCACTGCGTCCAAGTTTAGAAATAAAATGTTTAGCATTAGGATAAGTTTTTCTCTGCATGTGAGATTCCCACATAGGTCAATTATATAAGTACCATTACTGAAAAATGCCCAAACAGCATATACGATATTCCACACTTGTGATATATAAACTCTAGTGGGAAATACGTGCTGTAGTCTAAAGTGTGGTAGAGTTACAATATGGCAATCTACCTTTGAGTATGTTTAGAAAACCATAAAATGGCTGGTGGCTTTATGTTTAAGTGTTTGAGGTCATAGGAATCAAGTGTTTTGTTTGCCCTTTTATGTATTGAATAAGGACAAGTGAATGCTACTTTCTGGGACTGAAAATCACTTCTCTATTGGTGTTCTGGCATTGATTGCCCTCAGACAAACTGTGGAAACAACAAAAAAAATAAATACATCTAGTGTAAGGTTTTGCATCATCTTGCTGATCTTGCAGATGCTGGTTTTTCATTCTAACTGCAGCCATTGAATTGAAATGAAAGGCATCATAAAAACTGGACAACCTACCACTTAGCAGTGTATTATATTAATGGCTTAATGAATCTTGAATTCATTAAGGAATATTCAATCAAACCTCTGGGAGATTTGGTTAATTGGCCAAGTGAAGTTGTTTTGTGCCCCTCCCCCTTGATATTACTCTGGGGAGCAAAAGATGCTTGTGATGTTCCTAAAGTATATATATAGTTACAAGCATTGAACTATTAAGGGAGTAATTACTTGAATATTTTCCAATTTGCAACAGTAAAAGGGGATGAGTGGAAAAGCTCTCTTACTTCAAATTATATGCTCAATTATGAAACATTTATGGCTTTTGGAATTTATACTAAAATGGCTATCTATATTTAGGTAATGCATTAGCCTATGAACAAAAGGCAGTAACAACCTAAAGAGAAACCATAAGAAGAGAGGTTTTGGGGAAGTTATGAGATATTGAGGCTCAAAGGACTCTTTGAACTTCTGGAATCTATCTTGTTTTGTTTACAGCATGGTTTTTTTAAGTTAATTTTTGCTCATTTTTAAAGTTACTATCTGAAACTTTTCAATAAAACTCCCTTATGAAATCTAGCTGGCCTGTAGATAATGATATATGACCCAGTTGAGGCTCTAGAAATATCCAGATACTTAAGAATTTATAAACTGTTGCACTTTGAAATTCTGAAACCTCTAGGGACTGTACCCCCATAGTTAAGTGTAATAAACCTGTAGGCAATTGTTCCTCATTGTCAGTATAGTAAATGCTGGCTGTTCCTTCTCTTGGTGGTTTAACCATTTCTAAAATGAATGCAGTGGGAATGAACAAAAATGAATTGAATTGGCTAAAAATAGCTTTAAAGGCCAAAATGTATATGTGGAGAAAGAACAGGTGTGTATGTGTGTGTTTGTGTGTGTGTGTATTTTTCCCTACTAGAAGTATTTAAAAAACAATGATATGTGCAGTGGGTCAAATCTGGCAACTATTGCTAGTGAAAGCTATTTGTGGTCATGGTAGTAACAGAGTTGGAGAAAAGGGGATTAGGAGGAGTCATAATGAGATAAAATGGTCAGCGTTATTCAGGTGCCTTGACATTTGTCTTTGCCGTTCTGGCCATTCTCCAACTCAACCAGTCAACACAGTTTTCCTGATGTGCTTGAGCAGGTGTTTTCTTATAGTCAAAACAGATAAGAGAGAATAGAGCAGAGGAAGTCAAATAAAGGTGCTAGGCATGTTCTCAGATCACTTTGGATGGAATGTTGAATATAATGCACTCATAAAGTCCTCTCCCATTTTAGAACTTGCAAAGCAGTAAAGCTTTTCCTAAAATGATTGCAAATCTTACCGTCTGTATAGCAGCACTCTAAAAAGATCTTTCATTGTGAGATTTGTGATGGAAAGTTTCGAGAACTATCTGGGAATGCTAAATACAGATTTAATCTTGGCTTATTATAAACTTGACTTCTGAAGAATTGTCCCCACCTTGGGCAACCAATTTGTTTTCTCTTCCTTATTTTGCCTTCCCTGGACTACACTGAAAGGAAATCAAATCTCCCAGCCAAATCTCTGGACTTGATATGATTCCCCCACCATCTCCCTGCAGTGTAATAGTAAATTTAGAACTTTGCCTAAAAAGTGTGAGAGATTTTAAAAATTCTTTTATATTTTAATATAAATCTAACATCCATATATGTCTAAGGGTAGTGAAGGAAATCTTTCATCCTTCTTTAAAAGTTAGAAGTTGTGCATAAATTATCTAGAGTTGGTGATTCCCAGGTCAAGAATCATATATGTTTTATTATGGTAACTTCCAAATGCAGTACACAATATTATCTTATTTTTCCCATCTGTAAGACTTTCATATCAGTCTCTCTCTTTCCCTTTTCTCTCTTCAAGACTTGCCTGGTTTATTCTACTGATACCTTCAAACTAGTCCTACATAGAAAAGGATCTCAAGGCCTAAAAATCTTAATTTCATTATTTTCCTGCTGGAGTAGCTGTAACTTTTTACAAAATATATTTGAATGAGTTTTTAGGATTTTCATTGTCTTGGGGGTAGAACATCTATGAACAGGTAAACTCTTTTCGTAATTTTGGCTGTCTTTTTATACTGTAATATTAAAATGTTATTATACTAGTAAATACTTTCTCCCCTACTACCTGTAAACCACAGGCCCAGTTAAAATTATGCTAAAAGAAACAGGGTATAAAATAAAGTAGGACAGAATGAAAATTTAATCACAAATTTTTTTGTTGTTAAATCTGTGGACTTAAGGATTTATGTGGTTAGAAAATGATTTCTGTCTTTACTAAATTGAAAATTTTGGAGTGTGACATTGTGATGAGTTGGCATGGATGGTACCAACTGGCATCTTGATGGTTGTTAATTCCATACCCCATGGCTCAAGGATGGACACCTCATCTTTATTTCACATGGTACTTGAGTTGGTATTGCAATTTAGTCTTAAAGAACATTTCATAATTAAATATCCAAATTATTTGAATTTTTAAAATGTTAAGAATTGCATTGAATCTATAGATTGCTCTGGGTAGTATACTCATTTTCACTATATTGATTCTTCCAACCCATGAACACGGTATATTTCTCCATCTATTTGTGTCCTCTTTGATTTATTTCAACACTGTTTTATAGTTTTCTATATATAAGTCTTTGGTTGCTTTAGGTAGAAATACTCCTAAGTATTTTATTCTTTTTGTTTCGATGGTGAATGGAATTGTTTCCTTAATTTCTCTTTCTGTTTTCTCATTGTTAGTGTATAGGAATGCCAGAGATTTCTGTGTGTTGATTTTGTATCCTGAAACTTTACTATATTCACTGATTAGCTCTAGCAATTTTCTGGTAGAGTCTTTAGGGTTTTCTATGTAGAGGGTCATGTCATCTGCAAACAGTGAGAGTTTTACTTCTTCATTTCCAATCTGGATCCTTTTTATTTCTTTATCTGCTCTGATTGCGGTCTTTGTCAGAGAATTAGAACAAATAATTTCACAGTTTGTTTGGAAATACAAAAAACCTCATATAGCCAAAGCAATCTTGAGAAAGAAGAATGAAACTGGAGGAATCAACCTACCTGACTTTAGGCTGTACTACAAAGCCACAGTCATCAAGACAGTATGGTACTGGCACAAAGACAGAAATATAGATCAATGGAACAAAATAAAAAGCCCAGAGATAAATCCACACATCTATGGACACCTTATCTTTGACAAAGGAGGCAAGAATATACAATGGAGAAAAGACAATCTCTTTAACAAGTGGTGCTGGGAAAACTGGACAGCCACTTGTAAAAGAATGAATCTAGAACACTTTCTAACACCATACACAAAAATAAACTCAAAATGGATTAAAGATCTAATCATAAGACCAGAAACTATAAAACTCCTAGAGGATAACATACGCAAAACACTCTCCGACATAAACCAAAGCAGAATCCTCTATGACCCACCTCCCAGAATATTGGAAATAAAAGCATGAATAAACAAATGGGACCTAATTAAAATTAAAAGCTTCTGCACAACAAAGGAAGCTATAAGCAAAGTGAAAAGGCAGCCTTCAGAATGGGAGAAAATAACAGCCAATGAAGCAACAGACAAACAATTAATCTCAAAAATATACAAGCAACTCCTGCAGCTCCATGCTAGAAAAGTAAACGACCCAATCAAAAAGTGGGCCAAAGAACTTAACAGACATTTCTCCAAAGAAGACATAAAAATGGCTAAGAAACACATGAAAAGGTGTTCAACATCACTCATTATCAGAGAAATGCAAATCAAAACCACAATGAGGTACCACTTTACACCAATCAGAATGGCTGCCATCCAAAAGTCTACAAGCAATAAATGCTGGAGAGGATGTGGAGAAAAGGGAACCCTCTTACACTGTTGGTGAGAATGCAAACTAGTACAGCCACTATGGAGAACAGTGTGGAGATTCCTCAAAAAACTGGAAATAGACCTGCCATATGACCCAGCAATCCCACTGCTGGGCATACACACTGAGGAAACCAGAATCGAAAGAGACACGTGTACCCCAATGTTCATCACCGCATTGTTTACAATAGCCAGGACATGGAAGCAACCTAGATGCCCATCAACTGACAAATGGATAAGAAAGCTGTGGTACATATACACAATGGCATATTCCTGAGCATTAAAAAAAAATTCATTTGAGTCAGTTCTACTCAGGTGGATGGAACTGGAGCCTATTATCCAGAGTGAAGTAAGCCAGGAGGAAAAAGAAAAATACATTATACTAACGCATATATATGGAATTTAGAAAGATGATAACGAGAACCCTGCATGTGGGACAGCAAAAGAAATGCAGATGTATAGAACAGTCTGGTGGACTCTGTGGAAGAGGGCAAGGGTGGGATGATATGGGAGCATGGCTGAAACATGTTGATTATCATACATGAAATCAATCACCAGCCCAGGTTTGATGCTCGGGGCTGGTGCACCGGGATGACCCAGTGGGAGGGAATCGGGAGGGAGGAGGGAGGGTTGTTCTGGAGGGGGAGCATAGGTATACCCATGGCGGATTCATGTCAATGTATGGCAAAAGCAACAGAATTTAAAAATTAATTAATTAATTAATTTAATTTAATTAAAAAAATAAAATGAAATGTTAAAAATTCAAAAGCATGTAAGAAAAATATCTTCTTTATGTCCTCACAATATGCAAAATGTAGCCTCCCAGTTTTACTATTATGTGTAATTTGCACTTATGCAAAGATTATAATAGACTTCTGTATTGTATCTTATCTTCAAGATCAATTTTGGCCTTAATCTTAAGGACTTTTGTCATAAGGAAGAAAAAGAAAGAAAGTTTATTAAATTATGTTCTCAACACAGACTTAGACACACTAAAGAAAAAGTTATCATCTGTATTCAGTGTACCCTACAGTTCCACTTGGCAAGGAACATACTTTTTTTCACCATTAGGAGAATGGGTCATTGTCTTAAGTGATGCTATTTGAAGAAGCCAGAGGAGAAAACTTACAGAAAATTTGAATGAAGGATACTGTGTGTGAGAATTTTTTTCATCACTGTGGAAATGGTCTACCTCTTTTTAATTATTCTGACACAGCTTCCTCATATGCTTAGACAAAAATCACAGACTGTGATAAACATGAATTTTACCACAAGTTAGAAATTCTGTTGATAAGCAATAATAGTCATTTACAGGTTGAATTTATTGCCAAGTATTTAAACTTTAAAATATTATAGGATACTTTTATCTTAAATAAATGTCAACTAAACTGTTTTATAAGAAAGTATTAAGGTTTCTATTTTCTTTTTAGTAAAGAGTGACAACGTTATAATAATTGTCCCATTTTTGTATTTTGCTGGCCTTTTTTCTTAATAAAATAGAAGAAATAGAAAGCTTCTTTTCACTTGCTATTTATGCATTTAAATGGCAACTTCTGCTTCAAAGAAGTATTGTCATAGAATGCTTGAGATAAATTTAAACGATTTTAGAAAATACTTAATATTACTTCATTTTCTAGAAACTTATGGTCAGGTAGTAAAGACATACTTGATGATAAATTTGTGATGACAAACCACTGTCTGTCACTGAAAAGGTATGGTTCTACAACTGTAGCACAGAATAAAGAAGTTAAAGTAATGCTTCTTAAAGTGGCATTCCTGAGCGAGCAACATCAGCATTCTTGTGAATTTGGTAAAAATACACATTTTGGGGCCTAATAAATTAGACCTAATCAACCCAGATCTAATTAATTAGAAACTCTGGGAGTAGGTTCCAAGAATCTGTCTTTAAACAAGTCCTCTGTGTGCTCAGATGTGTATTAAAATTTCCGAAACACGAAGCTAAATGACTACTAAGTCTACCAAGTAAGACACATTTGTTCTATGACCCACTCATAAAATTTGACTGAGTATCACAGATGAAATCTTGCAGAATGATACTCAGGGTCATTAACTAACATGAATTCTATGAAAGGCTGAAATCTCATCAGGTTCATCTCTTCTATTGCTCACAGGTCTTATTTGATACAAAACCCTGCATACATTAGACATCAAATATATAATTGCTGATTATTAAATGATTGATTGAATGATTACTAAATGGGGATGAGATGATTGAATGGCATCACTGACTCAATGGACATAAGTTTGAGCAAACTCTGAGAGATGGTGAAGGACAGGGAAGCCTAGTGTGCTGCAGTCCATGGAGTTGCAAGGAGTTAGACATAGCTTAGCAACTGAACAAGAACAACAAAATGACTGCTCAGGTCTATCTGCTCTAAGATGAGCTAAGTCAATTTTTAAAATCTTGTTTAATAGGTAACCAGGTTGGAAACCTTGATGGTCTTTTAAATTCATAGCAAGTTTCTCTAAATATGTATTTACATTTCCTTTGGCTTTTGATGATCCTGATTTTGGTTTGAGGTTATCTGATAATCAACACTTTTTGGTAACTAGGGAGATCCATAGTCACACTAAGCAGAAAGTGTGCTAGATAAATGTCTCCCTTTTTTGCCAGCTTCCTCTGAAACTTGGCAAAACAGTGGTAGGCAGGAATATCACTATAGCCATTCCCTCCTCTTCATGAATGTTCTTTAGCTCTTGGATATAGGCCACATTGGTAGCATATAATTGGCAATAGTATACCAAAATTAATTATCATCTTCAAACCTGACCTCCCATTAACAGACTTAGCATGGTGTTCCAATAGCAGAATTAGATTTAAGCTGGGTGATAAGCTCTAAAATAAGGAAAACTTACCTTCTGAACAGAATTATTTCTTGGAAATTGTTCACAGAATTTTGCTTAGTATTTACAGTTTCCACTTGGAAGAAAGATCAAATGTGTACAACCTACCCTACCACCTGTGAATGAGATGTAAGGCAGATTGGTTGGGTTTTCCTTTGCAGTGTCACCCTCAATTTGAGTTCTCACTTCCTCAGTATCTTTTACCATGAATCACATGATCTTAGGGAAGGCAATTAACCCCGTCAAGGCTTTTTTTTTTTTTTACCACTATCAGAGGGCAACAAACTGAAATAACCTCCCCAAACAAAAATGCTATGTAAGTGCTTTGTATTATAATTTGTTCTAGCAGCAATTTTTAAGGGATATGACATTTTCATAGAGAGGTGTATAGTGAGAATCAATTTTTATGACATAAAAGCTGAGAATTTTATTTGCAATTATTATTAACTATAATGATGATAAAACTCATTTTGGAGTCACCAGGGAGCTGAAAAGTATCTTCTAATATTGTAGTAACATCTGCAAGATTTCATCATGAACTTGTACCAGAAAAGTAGGGAGAAAAGGAGATTGAGTTTAAATGCCATCTAAAGGACTGATTAATTTGATAAAAAATGCAGTTACTCATTCTGGTGCTATGCTACAGAAAATAAGAGACCGAGGGTGGCTGCATGGATTGCACATGTGGGTGAACTGGGGAGATGTTTCATCATAATATGGATACAGCCTTATTACTACCTCAGGGCTCACTGTTTCCTTTGTCTCATTTATCCTTCCACCCAATGGTCCTTTAAAAAACTCATAATCTCACTTGAAACCTCATATAGAATTTTCTAAGTGAAAGTTCTCAGACTCCCCTAGGCGAACCAGTCACAGTCTCAACTAATCACCTGTGTTGTCACATAATCTTCTCTGTAGTTGTTCAGTCACTAAGTCATGTCTGACTCCTTTATGACCTCATAGACTGTAGTCCACCAAGCTCTTCTGTCCATGGGATTTTCCAGACAAGAATAATGGAGTGGGTACCCATTCCTTTCTCCAGGGGATCTTCCTGACCCAGGCATCAAATCTGCATCTCCTGCACTGGCAGGCAGATTCTTTACTATTGAGTCACCAAGGAAACCCAATCTTCTCTATACCTGATTAATAACAATTCATCTTCTGAGTTATAACTGTTTGTTACTATATGTCTCTCCACTAGCTATTAAAGAACTCTTAAAAGGTCTCTGCATTTTATTTTTGTTAATTCCAATGTTTAGCCCAATATCTGGTGCCTAGCCAGTGTTCAATTAAGATTCTTTGAATGAAAGAATGTTCAAAGAAGGCTATAAACTCATTCATCTCAAGAGATGCAGTCTGACTTCTGAGTTCAGAATCATGTTAGTCCTCCTTGATCCTTGAATAATGAATTGTTTTACTTTAAAATATATAAACAACATTTGGAGTGATGACAAAGGGTCTCATGTCTTGTGACAACAGATATGCTAATCCTCTTGAGGTTGAGTGGTTTCTCCAAGCCAAAAATAGTTTTTTTTATTATGAGTGTCTTTTTACATCAGGGTTAAGGAAAGTCTGTGTTCAAACAGAGACTATCTCTGTTCCTCTTTTGGGCTCTTGTTAGCATTGCAAACACTAGGTGCTGCTGATTTTAATTGATGGGGTTATGTAGGGGGACTATTGACTCTGGCACTTTAGTGAGGCTTTTTCTCATCACAAACCTTAATTTTCAAGATGAATCACTGCTGCTGGATTGAAAAACACCATTTCTCACAACTTTGGATTCCAAGATTTGGCCTAAAGAAAAATGGACTCTGCTTTATTTTAATGGAAATTAAATACCACAAAAGTATTATTGTATTTAATAGATGGGCCTTTTACTTCAATACATTTTTTGAGACAGTGGAAGAAATAGGACAGAGAGACTATGCAAGACAGATATTCTTAATCGAGGAAGTGGAGCTATGGTTAAATTTTTTACTTTATGTATGTCCTCTGAAGGAAATAAAATCCATTGAAAGGACATACTCAAGAAGTGTCGACAATGATTGGTGAGCATAGTATGATGTGATGGGTAGAATCCGGGACTCACTGTTTCATTGTTTCAGTCATTCAACATTTAGTGAAAGATGATTTCAATGTTTAAGAGGGTGATAATGCTTGTTTTTGTTCTTTTTTTAAAGCACAGTCTAGGATGCAAATTAATACAGTTGCAATCTAAAATGCTAAGCAAATGTAAGGTTTCAGAGGGGCATTCACAAAGTTCAAAACAGAATTCCACAGAGGAGTTCTTAGATTGATAGAGAGAAGAAAATATTCCAGACACAGAGAAAACATGTGCAAAAGATGAAGAAGCAAAGCAATGCAACTGATATGACAGCATTGCTGAGTTGAAACTGACTATAATGTGCAAATAATTGGAAGGGGTGAAAAATGATGTTGCAAGTATAAAATGAGGGGCTGACAGTGCTATTTTTCAGAATGTGACTGTACCCTGAGGGTGAAGCTTCAGGGCAAAGAGTACAAAGATGAGATCATGAGATTTAAATTCTGTGACCTTGGGAAGCATTCCTGAGGAGTTATTTCTTCCTAGGTGGAAAGGGAAGACTGACAGATTCTTGGTCCATCTTTCAGGATAATCCAAGTATAAGATATTATTAGCCAGACAGGTTACTGAAGGTAAATCTTAGTAAGAACAAAAGATTTATTCATTAGTTTGATTTAGTACCACCAACTTTTATGAATGTTAATAATAGCTGGTCTTTAATTTACTGGTAATTTTTGAATTCAAAACTGGTAACTTTTGATTTCCCTGGTGGCTCAGACGGTAAAGCGTCTGCCTACAATGCAGGAGACATGGGTTCAATCACTAGGTTGGGAAGATCTCCTGGAGAAGAAATTGGGAATCCACTCCAGTACTCTTGCCTGGAAAATCCCATCGACGGAGGAGCCTGGTAGGCTACAGTCCATGGAGTCGCAAAGGGTCGGACACAACTGAGTGACTTACTTTTACTTTTGAATTCAAAAGTCTGTTTTGACTAGTGACAATCGTTGGACTATACCAGAAGCTTTACTATAATATCTGGGTGTTATATACAGATAATCATTCTCCTGGTATATTGTTTGCTATTTTCTTTTCAACAACGCCCACAGACTACATCTGTTAGGGGCTTCAGACTTTAGTATAAAGAATTCCTGGAAATTTCATAGGTAAAGGTATGAATATTCTTCTCTTTGTAGTCTTGTAATTACGTAAACCATGTGTTGTCTTTAACACAGATACCTTAGGTTTCTTGAAGGATTAGCTCCAAGGGTCTATCTCAAAGGCTCACTCCATTTTTCAGAGACGACAGGGAAGATTAAAGTATATTTGATGTGCTACACTTCTATAACCATAAAATTTGAAAGTTTTCTTAGAGATGCTCTTCTCCAGATTTTCACTTTGCAGACAAACAAGCTGAGGGTTAAAAAAGGAAGTTAGATAAGGTGAGTTTTGCCCCTTGCATCATTTTGAACAAGAAGCAGGCACATGCGCGTGTACACACAAAGCCATCCTGCACAATTATCTCATGATAATAATACCGTGAGGTGGTTTTGTGTGTGTGTGTGTGTGTGTGTGTGTGTGTGTTTGTTGGCTATCATCCTTTGAGGTCTGGGGTAAGTTAGAGAATATGGAGGTTTTATTAATCAATGTGCTTTTAGCTGACAGTATTAGAAAACTACAGAAAATTCTAAATGACTTGGTTAGAAGAATCAGGAAAAAATAGTAGTTTCACAAAATAAGAAGTCCCTTGGTAGAGCACTTCAAGAGTTATTTAATTTGGTGCCCAAATAGTGTGTCCTAGGACACAGGTTCTTTGCACTTTCCCCCTTTGTCTTTTTCAGACTAGCAGCTTCAGTTCCATAATTGGTATGCAGACCTGAGAGCTGACCATGCTCAGTGGACAAAGAAAAATTTCTTCCTTTGAATTTCCTTTCAGAAAATGTCCTGCACATATTTCCTGTCAACTTTTGTTGCCTTGAATTGTCTCATGCCAGTTCCTTATCCATTGTGTATGGTTAAGTCGACAAAGTATACGAGGTACCTAACCAACTAAAACATGGGGTTCTATTTAGAAACAGTCAGCGATGTTAGATGGTTTTAAAAGAGAAAAAGTTATGTGCCACAGAGATCAACAAGAGTGATTTTAAAGTTTGATGGACATACAATGTACATTACACTGTGAAAGACAGGTAATACCATGGTCTAAGAACTGTTTCAACAAAGATGTAACAAACTAAAATAGAATATTGTCTCTGATTGCTTCATGACAGAGATATTTCCCATAACTTTGGAGCAAAAAGGTGGGAGGAGAGGGTCCCAAGTTTGTCTCATTCAAGCAGGCTGGTATCCTTTGATACCAAATGACTTGGTAGCCAATCACTGTGCATTGTGTTTTCATTTTCCACACATCACTGGACTCATCTCTTTGATGAAGACGAGGGGCAATGGTGATATTCTTTATCAAACAATTTTGATTGCTCAAGGCCTACTGCAGTGATCTCTTCTCTATTAGCTCTAAGGATTTGGAGCCCTTATGCCCTCAGGAGCACTTAAATACCCAAATGCTTTCAAATGTATGAGAGGTTACATAATAACTAAGGTTAAATGTGCAATTGAAACTGTGGTAGCTGGAGACAGCACGTCCCAGGTAAAGACACAGCAGAACAAACTCCACTCCCCTTCCCCACAAAATATTTTGGAGGGGCATTTATTACAGGGCAAAAAGACTACATGTGATCACATCAAAAATAATTTTTAGGGGGGTTCTGTACCTCTGGCTTGTAACTCTGGCTTGTGGTATTGAAAAATACTGTGGATTTCATTACCAGATGCTGAACACTGATAGACTTATATATGGAACCCAGGCTGTTCCCTTGATCTCTATCCTCAGATGTTTCTCTTTCCTCAGTATTGTCATGTAGATGTCTAATAGACACTGAAAACTTATTACATGAAAATCAGAACTTTTTTACTTGTTACATACGCTTCTTTCACCTAACATCGTTACATGGTACTACCGTCTTCTTTGCAGAGACTCAAAACAAAAGCTTAATTTTTTTTCTTTTCCTCTCTTCTCTTCCAGGGATTCCCCTGGTGTCTCAGATGGTAAAGAAACTGCCTGCAAGGCAGAAGACCTGGGTTTGATCCCTGGGTCAGGAAGATTCCCTGGGGAAGGGAATGGCAACCCACTCCAGTATTCTTGCCTGGAGAATTCCATGACCAGAGGAGCCTCATGGGCTACAGTCTATGGACTCACAAAAAGCCAGACATGACTGAGTGACTAACATTTTCACTTTCTCTTCTCTTCAATCCACCATCCAATCCATCAAAAATCCTGCCCATTCTACCTGTTAAATGTATGTCCAGTCTAATTTCCTTATTCAGCCTCTACCAACAATCACCCAAACTTCGTGTACATGCACATTTCATCTGAAGCTATTTGAGAGAACTCTGGCTTCTCTAAGGTAAAGGAGATCTTACCAACATTCCACTCTCTAGGTGAGTGATGGTTTTAAAATGCAATGCTAATCATTTGCACACCTGGTTTAGATCTTAACATCACTTTTAGAAAATAGTCCCATATCCTTGACTTTACCCTGATGATCCTGCACTGACCTGGCCCCTGTTCTACCCTTTGACCATATGGTGTCCATTCTTTCCCCCGTAACCCTACCCCATGACCCTTCTCCAACAAAAATGGGCCTTCTTTCTGAGGCTAAACCATTGCCAGTTCTTTATCATACCATGGTCTCTGTGCTTGTTCTCATTGTCTAAGGACTTTTTTTCCTGCCACTTCCCATAGCACCTTTCTAGTTTCAACTCAGGCCTCTTCTGATGAACTCTGCCCATCTAGGTTGTGTTCGTCTCTATGTTGGTGCTGAAGATGCTCGTAACCAAGGGCAGTGATTATCTTATGTTATGACTATAGTGCTGTTCCCAAAGGCTCCAATTCACAAAGGAGTGGGGGACTCTTCCTTCTCTGAAGGCCTTTAATCTTTGTTTTATGCCTTATCACAACCCTTGTAAAAGACAGTTTTATTTTATAAAAGAAACTTTCTGGATTCTAGTTTCCAGTTCTTTCCTGATCACTATGTTAATTCAACAAATATTTAGTGAACATATGTGTCGCATGTGTTGCACAGAAGAGGATACCAAAAGGCATAAGACATAGAACCGTATAGTCTGGCTTCTTTTCTCCTTTCCCTTTGCCTGGGGTGAAGGTGGAGGACATGGAAAATTAAGTTCCTAGTGACAGTAGAGTGTGAATATTCTCTGGGAAATCAGAGACGTGTGTGTTTATGCTCAGGTGTGTCTCTTTGTGACCCCATGGGCTTTTAGCCAGTGAGGCTCCTCTGCCCATGGAATTTTCCAGGCAAGAAATCTGAAATGGGGTGCCATTTCCTACCTCAAGGAATCTTCTTGGACCCAGGGATTGAACCTGCGTCTCTTACATTTGTATTAGCAGGTGGATTCAAATCAGAGATCAGAGAAGGTACACCTTACTCCAATTTGTGTGAAGGAGTGAACTTTGAACTTATAGTTGATGGGGCAAGTAATAGTAATCTTGGTGAAGAATCTGATAGAAAGGGACATCTTATATGGTAGAATGTGTGAAGGCAGTCAGGTAAGGAAAGTCCCACTCCCACCACCACCATCACTGTGTGATCACTGTCATCACTGTCTCATTATTACTGTTGTTACCATACTGAGACACACACACAGCTCTAGGTGCTTTTATGGAGTATCTCCAATTCCCGCAGTGGCTATTCATGGAGAGCGTTATTATTCTTATTTTATAAGTAAGGACATTAATTTGTCCCAAGTTTCCTAGACTGTAAGAAGTGGAGCTCATATTTGAACCCCATTAGATTTGTTTCACAACTCAAGCTGACAGTTTGGATTTCCTGGTTTCTGTTTTCGTACTGTTCTCTCTGCTCTCTCATACTTCCAGAACCTCTACAGAAGTGTTTGCTATTACCCAGGCTTCTTGGCTGCTTTACACCTCTAAGTCAAAGTTTCTTATTTTCCCCACAGGAATACCCTCTGTCCCTCCTTTTCACCTGCCTTGTAGATAATTCATCTTCTGTTTGAAGTGTGCCTCTTCCTTACTTGCTACTTCCCAGCCCAGGAAGACTGTTTGCTTCATACTCTACTGAACCTGTGGCATACCATCGTCTTTGTGTATATTTATCTTCTTATCCTCTCCCTTCACCCTGTTCCTCATCCTATCTACCCTCCACCACACATCCTGTCTGAAGCTGGACTTCAGGGTCCTTGAGGCAAAGGCGATACCTCATTTGTTATTATGACTTTAGTGTTTAGTACAATTCCTGATATGAAGCAAATGCCTCAAAAGGGCTTGCTGAATGAAGGAATAAGCAAAGGCCATCTAATGTGGCAAATAATATGTCACAGCTTCAGAATATTCTTCATAATATTTACGTTTCCTTTCACTTGATATAGAGTCACATGGCTCTTGTTCTGGGAGAAAAGTAAGTATGAGAAAATAAACCAATTATATTTGTGGTTTTTCAAAGAATTTGTCTCCCCCTGCCACTGTGTGTATGTGTGTATGCATGTGTAAGTGTGTGAGAGACACACACACACAGTTTGAGAGTTGAGTTTTAAAAATGTAAATACTGCTAAAAATGGCTTATTGCTAAGTTCTTTCATTAGTGTTTAGATTAATATATTTTAAAGTCATTTAAAATGTGGAGAAATTATTTTTTTAAGAATGGGATTTTTTATAAGAAGAAAATATTTTCTGAGCACCTATTCTGTGCTAGGACTTCTTTTTACCAACAAATTCATTTATTTTTTAACTCGTTTTTACCTGCTAGTAATGTAGTGGGAACCTATATTTTAATTACGTTCTTAATCAAGCCCTCTACATTCAGTATATCTTTTAAATTACAGGAAAGATATGATTATTATTCTACCAAAACATATTAAACACTTACGGATCTGAGTGAGGAAAAGATAGAACTGAGCCTCCTCCCCAGTCCTACCTTGATTTCATAGTTCAAGCAATTCTGTTATACCATGTGATAATATTACTCATGGAAAACACACAATTTAAGGAGTCTTCATTTTAAAACATATAAGCACTTGTTTCTCCAGGTAGTCACTTGCATGATGACAGATTTGTCTTTGCAATATCTCACATTTTCACATTTTACATCCTTCTCATGTATCACTAATGAATGGGCCTAGAAATAGCAGAATTAAGAACTCAAGATGCAGGAGAAAGAACTTGGAGTCCAAAATATGTGTTTGAAGGGAACACTGAGTAGGACATAACACTATCAACTACTTTCAAAAGACAGCTTAGGGCCTGGAAGAGAGTGGACATTCAGGAATAAGAACAGGATGAATGGTGATTTTAAGTTCATTTAGACAAATGGTTTCTTACAATTAGAGACCCAAGCAGAGGCATCTGTAGCAATTTGGACTTAACTTGAGCCAGAATAAGAATATGAGCAACAACAACCCTAACAAAAAGTGTGTGTTCTAAGTATTTGCAAAACATTTTAGATAACTTCTTTTTGCATGTCAACTACAATGCTGTGAAGCTCATACTTATCAGTAGGATATGACAAAATAAAGAAGGGACTATATGGTCTTTGAATAAGAAAAGTATCAGTATACAATGAAGTATAAATATACTATACAGTTTCATAAATTACAACAGATTTTTGGAAGGCAGCTACTAAGGAGTGTAATTGTGATTATTAGACAATTATTTGGAACATTTAAAGTACTTGGCAAAATTATTCCTGATCAGCAAAACATTAACAGGTGAAATTGGCAACTTGTGTTCTAGAGACCACTGGAATGTGATAGGCTAAGGACAAATGAGGCTCAGACTAAGCTGAGGAAAGATAGCAACAAATATATCACAGTATACATGCTCTGTTCTTGGCACTGTGGTTACAGAGCCCAAGTTCTGCTGCTGATGGTACAAGCCCATCAGCAATAAGAAAAGCCAAGAAAGCCAAGGGTGGATCTAGAACGCAGTGTTGGAAGTTGTCCATGTCCTATCCAACTCCGTCTTGGGGAAGACTCAAGAAAGCATTTGGAATGAGTTTGTGGAGTAGACCTAGGAGGGTGGTCTTGGGTAAATAAATCAACACTGAAGTTCATATGATATTATAGACCATATCCCTGATTGTAGTTTCCACTCTGTCAGTCCGTACAAAGAAATGTAAGACTTCCATGTCTACCTGGTCTCATTCGATCTCAGTTGCTCTAACTCCAAATTTCTCAACCTCAGCACCTTTAACATGTTGGGGCAGATTATCCTCTTCTATGAGGACTGAATTGTACATTATAGGAGGTTTTAGCAGCATTCCTGGCCTCTACCTGTCAATAGCACTCTCCCCAGTTATTACCAAGAGGTTTCCAGATATTACTAAATATTCCCTGGGAAGCAACATTGTTCTTGGTTGAGAACCAGTGGCCTAGCTAGTAGCCTTTGCTACAGATAACAGGGCATGGGGCTGGGAGTAGATGTGGCTCATTCTGGTTTTGTGGTTGTTTTGGATTCAGAGTTACTGTGACACTGAATCCCTAGGCCTTTCTGACACTGAGAATGATGACACCCAAAGGTCACTCAGAATATTGAATCATTGTCATCTGGGGTTTATAGATGAAGGGATTCAGTCAAAGAGCTAGAGATCTGTCTGCAAGTCACGTGGAGGAACTGAAACTTGAAACCCAACCGTAACACTCTATACCACATCCGTTCTTTTCTATAGCAAGTTGTTTTTATCCCAGATTTTGCAGATTCCCCCAACCTTAAGTATTGAGGGAAAGGGGAAATAGGAAAGACCTTGGGTTCTCCTGTGTTTCTACCCATCCCTGCTGTTGGCCACAGCAGCATGACTATCACCATTCTGTGTTGATAATGGTTCATTTCTCTGCTAAAGTAATAAAAGGTAAAATTCTTTGCATTATCCTTTACACAGAGAGAAGCTGAATGATATTTATGTGTTATTATTTTCAAGAGTTAAGCAAGCTAAGGCTGCAGGGGTATTAAGTTTGCTAACCTTCAAAGTGGACATTTAACAGGGGCTGGGACCCAAAAAGGCCATTTCATTATCCAGTCTTGATCTTTTTCCAGAAAAAGTCATCTTGTCTCCCTATTTTACTCTTCCAGGCTATCCTGAGCTATTCTGTCAGAGTTTTCTTCCGGCAGAACCTTGAGAAATTTTACCCCATTCTTGAGAATCTAAATTCTCATCCTGCTAACATCTTGCTTGGCAGTCTTCAAATTCTATATGAATCCAGGGATTTCTAACTACTCATTTTTCATAAAATAGGGGTCATCTCAGGGTGAGAGAAATACAGCTTGACCACTCACATTTCCCTTATCTCCCTGTTGTGATATCTGAAGGTCTACATTTAGAGACTGAGTTTGTTAAAGAGGATGATTTCTCCAGTTATCATTTTTCTTAAAAGCAGATGAACTTGAAAATTCTGACATATGTATATTTTGTCAGCCAAAGACAAACCATCTATTTTGGGAGGCAATATTGCATACTTGTGAATTGTGTGCTTTGGAAAGTGTGCTTTCTCAGTTCATATTCCAGGTTGCCACTTTTAGCAATATTATCTCAGACAAGTTTTCTAAATTTTTATGAATCTCTTTTCCTCATCTATAAGTTGGGGTGATAACATTCTCTATATTGGAATTGTTGGAATTACATGAGATAATGTATGTAAGCTTCCCTGATAGCTCAGTTGGTAAAGAATCCACCTGCAATGTAGGAGATCCTGGTTTGATTTCTGGGTCGGGAAGATCTGCTGGAGAAAGGAATGGCTACCCACTCCAGTATTCTGGCCTGGAGAATTCCATGGACTGTATAGTCCATGTGGTCGCAAAGAGTCAAACACAACTGAGTGACATACTTACTGTACATAAAACATTTAAAAAATGCTAAATAAATAATAGCTAGTTACACTGTTATTACTACTTTATTCCTGGGGCCATCCTGCATACATGCAATAAATTAAAGAAATAATTGATAAAAATGTTACTGAAGGTTATCTTGATAATTTCACAATCTTCTGAGATATCAGAAAATAGGGGTTATAATGAACATATCGATAAAAACATAAATACATCAAGGAAAATGATATTAAATGAATTATAATATATTAAATCAATCCAATAAGAAGTTCTTGCTGTATTAAACTAGTTGAGTCCCTTTTATTAGACATTTTAAAATGGGGTAACTTTTCTCCCTATTATAAACTCTGTTTAACTGAATTTGTAGGCTTCTAAAGAAATTTCTACTGTCTTTGTTTGATGTTTATTTCCAGAGAACTGAGGATTTATGAAAGGGTAAATTTTGCCTTATATATTAAAGAGAATTTTAAGGAAGATGTATTAATGTCACTAGACATTATATCAAGTATTTGATATTTTAGATATTTTAAAAAATCTTTAGAAAGCTAGAGAGTTAACATATTTGTCTAAATAAGTCCTCTGACTATTTTATCATATTTTTCATGTGGATCTTAGAAAGAGAACAGTGTAGTCAAATCACTATTACTTTTACTGATTGAGTAAATGAGAAGAGTATAATGCAGAGCCTAAATAAATGTTTGCAGATTGAATGTTGAAAATGTTTGGTCCTTTATTATCATTATTTTACTATTGTTATTAGCTTGCTTGCTCTGGGTCTTTGCTGTGGCATGAAAGCTCTTTGTTTCAGTGATCAGGCTTCTCTGGCTGTGGTATGTGGGCTCCAGAGTGCAGGGGCTTAGTTGCATTTAGGATCTTAGTTCTCTAACCATGGACTGAACCCACATTCCTTGCATTGGAAGGATTCTTCACCACTGAACCACCAGGGAAGTCCCAACTTTTGGCTCTTAATTGTTACCATCCCCTCTACCATGCATGTTCTTACTGTTGTTATGAAGTTAGCCAATTGAACACCATCATACAACATGTAACATGTACCACTGGGTAATATAACTAGTGATCTGGCCATTATTTCAAGACAGATTTTGCTTTAGGAGCCTAAATTATTAATACTCATGTCACTGATTTTATTACCTTATAGTATATATTACATGTCGTGTGACAATATTTGATGTAAGAAGCAGGATTTATACAGATCTAGAAAGATCCAGGTATAGATCTACTGGCACAGACTGGTGTCAGAACTTTCTGTGGGACCTAGAAGAATCATACAGTTTTTCCTTTTTTATTCCCTAGGTTTCCTTGACATGTGCAAAGTCAGTGGAATTGGATCAGAATCTCTTCTGTATCACAAGAGGTCTCAAAACAAGCTGTCTTTCATTTCAAAAGGATGCAAGCAATTTAGATTAAATAGCGATAGATAATCACCTAGTTTATCACAAAACATTGCCATTCCTGTATTTTGCTGTATAAATATATGTCTATGTTAATGTTTTCTCATTTTATGTCACTGAGTGCAAGACTCTATACCATTACCTTAATATTGCAGATTTCTTTTTCTTTTCTTGAGTTGTAGGAAAGAGTCACATTGTGCTAGCACCATGACTCACCCCTGCTATTCTTGGCTGCTGTGGCCAGTATAGTGACAGGTTATTCCTCGGTGGACATAAAACACAGTGGGATTAAAGCCATTCTTATCTCCTGAAATCCTCTTACAAACCATATACCCAGGTGTATTAAGCCAAGGACGATGTCTTCTATTTTCTACCAAAGATTATAAACAGCAATATGCTGGGATGATAACAGAACTGGACAGGAGAGCAACTAGACTACCTTGTTTTCTGAAAAATCATTCCATTGCAATCCAGTACATTTCAGATGGTCCCTTTTTCTTTTTTAATTCTAAGAGTACATGCTTGTGCTGAATAATTTCTGAGTTAAAAAAATTGGAAACTTACAAGCAAATGGTTCCATACTAATAAACCTCCATCCTTCCTTGTATTTTGGTATACTACTGATTGTTTGGGGCTTCTCTGGTGATTCAGATGGAAAATAATCTGCCTGCAATGCAGAAGACCTGAGTTCGATCCCTGGGTCAGAAAGATCATCTGGGGAAGGATCTCTTGCCTGGAGAATCCGATGGACAGAGGAGCCTGGTGGGCCACAGTCCATGGGGTCACAAAGAGTCAGACATGACTAACACTTTCACTTTCACTGATTGTTTAAAATCTATACATTTTGCATATCAATTAAGATTAGTTGGCATATCTATATTTAATTAAACCACTCCTACAAAAGCAGCTCAATTGTCTGAACTGCAATAATTCTGAGTATGTAGTAATTTAGATGTGCCTATTATAACTGCATAGTTAAAAAGAAAATAACTGCTGGGGAAATTCTAATTTTAAACAGGATAACATAGGCTGTACATTCCAACTTCTTATATAAAAGACTTTTTGAAGCTCTCCATATTATGGGAAATATAGATCCTCTTAGCATTATCCTTACCTGTTCATTAAAGACCAGTGCTCTTTTAGGTCCTTCTTGTCTTCATGTGAGTTTCACAGCTTAGTTTGTGTTACCCTCTATATATGAAACTAATACAACTGCATATTTTTCAATAGAAATCAGCCTTTCACTAATTTAAAATGCCTATTTCTTTAATTAATCTGAATTGGAGATTATATTTTTCCCCAAACAAAATGTATCCTTACATCAATTAAATGAGAGTTTTTGATGAAATGTTCACTAACAGAGAATAAGTAATTGAGATATAATTGTTTGTAGATGAAAAATAAGTGCCACTTTTATGGAGAATGTGAGTTTAATGCAGATGATTTCCATGATTATGATGTGTTTTATGTGGCTTTTTATACAACTGTTTTGGAAGCATTCAGAGTACCAGTTGAGGCAAAAGCATCTTAATGTTTGTTTTAGTGTTTGGCAACAAATACTGTCTATAAAATATGTAGTAGTTAATATTAAAAGCTCATGCCAGATTGTAACATAGTTTATTCAGTCTCTTTAAATGCATCAATTTAAAGCTCCATCTGAATGAGTTCTCATTTAGCATTTGAATTTCTTAGGATTTTTGCAGGTGAGCTCTGGTGAAGTTAGGGGGTGTGTATTCTCCCCCGATAGGCGAAGCCTGCAAAGCAAGGACTCTTTATGCACTAACCTAGAGCCTTCTTTTAAGGATCAGCTGGTAGCAAGCACCTTCAGTGTCCATAGGGTTCGCTGAGTGAGCAGAACACAAAAAGCTCTCCTTTTGAGCAATCTATGTAGGAGGGAGAAGATTCTGAGAAGTGCCAGGCTTACAAATCTCTCCTTGTCCATTGATTTACTAGGAGAGAACATCTTACTTTATTGTGGTTGTGTTTTCTCAAGATTGCCTTTTTGCAAGGTGTGATTCCTTGCTTCCCCTCCCCAGTTCCCCTCTCCCTCATGCCCCCTCACTTCCATTAATGATAAGGTTCTTTTAAAAGCCAATATTGCAATTCTTTTTTTTAATTAATTAATTTATTTTTTCCTTTACATTATCATGTTGGTTTTGCCATACATTGACATGAATTCGCCATGGGTATACATGTGTTCCCCTTCCAGAACCCCCTTCCCACCTCCCTCCCGATTCCATCCCTCTAGGTCATCCTGGTGCACCAGCCCTGAGCACCCTGTATCATGCATCAAACCTGGGCTGGCAATTCTTTTACACATTGCATCACATGCTTGAAGAAAGAAAATCTAGAATGCTTTAGGAAAGACACAGTGATGTCCTATTGGTGCAAGGGATCTGTGCTTGGGGAGACAAATGCTGGCTTTTCATTTTGATCAGATCTACACTTGAGCAAGTTATGCAAAGATTCTAGGATGCATTTTCCTCATCTCTAAGTTAGAAAATTAGAAACCACATAAGGAAGTACCTGGTATATATTGAATTTGATAGAAGATAGCTTCAACCTTTAACTATAAGAAGAATGGAAAGGGGAAAAGAAACAAGAATAAGGAAGGATGGAAGGAGATGAGAGCCATGTGGAGGCTGGTGGATGATGAGGACATAATGAGACCTGGACTTAGTAAGACATGGTGGACCTCCCTGTGTATGAAAAGGGAGAAGCTCTGTGATATTCCTCCAAATTTATCACTTGAGAAATAACTGGAACAGACTGTGCTGATGTCAGGAAGAGGCTGGAGCAGGGGGATCAAAGCAAACGCATGTGGAGCTTTAGAATAGAACATTAGTCTACACTGCAAGACAGATTTCCTCTTTTAATAATTCTTTTTCATTATAGAATAGATTTATATTTGTAGACAAATTGCAGAGACAATACTGAGACTGTTCGTATACCCCAACCCATCTTCCCTTCTTGTTAACACTGTGATCCATTCATCAGAACTAAGGAGCCAATGTCAGTATGTTCCTGTTAGCTAAATTCTACACTTTATTCCATTTCATTAGTTTTTCCCTAATGTTCTTTCTTCTGTCCCAGAACATTATTCATCATACTGTATAGCACTTAGTCATATGTCTTCTCTTCCAGTCTGTGGTAGTTTTTCAAACTCCTTGTTTT
Organism: Antilocapra americana; assembly: GCA_007570785.1. NCBI lineage: Eukaryota > Metazoa > Chordata > Mammalia > Artiodactyla > Antilocapridae > Antilocapra > Antilocapra americana. The sequence continues at coordinate 7,945,749 of ML660200.1, read as the reverse complement.
TGATGACTTAGACAGTTTTTTTTTTGGGGGGGGTGGCTCTTGTTTTGAAGAATGTCCCTTAAGTTGGATTTGTCTGATGTTTTTCTCTTAGTTACACTGGGGTTATGGTTTTAGGGAAGGAAATCCCCAGAATGATTTGCTATTCAGTTTTTATTATACCAAGGGCATGTGCTAGCAACATGACTTCTCATTTATGATGGCAACTTTGATGACCTAGCTAAAGGAGTGCATCAGACTTCTTTCTTCATTATGAAATTGTGTTCTCCTGCTTCTGATTCTGCTCTTGGCAGTGAGTTACACACAGTCTTCACTTAAGAGTCAGGTAGTTGTGCTCCACCTCCTTAAGGGGGAAGTATCTACATAAATTATTTAAAATTATTCTTTTAAATTTACTTTATTTATTTTTGGCCACAGGATCAGTACTTGCGGCACGCAGGCTGAATTGCCCTGTGGCATGCGGGATCTTACAGGACCAGGGCTGAAACCTGTGTCCCTGGCATTGGCAGACAGACTAACCACTGGATCTAAACACTGGGCCTGACCACTGGACCACCAGAGAAATTCCTGAAATTCTTTTATTCAGAGATTTAGCTCTCTTTCTGCGTTTACTTATTATTCATTTATTTTTATCCATATGAACTCATGGATATTTACTTTATATTTGGGTTATATTCCAACAATCCGTGGAGTCTCAAAGAGTCAGACACAACTGAGTGACTAACATTTATAATCCAACACATTTTACCACTAAGATTGCTTTCGCTTTGGTCATTGGGAGCACAAGTTTGCTCCTGTGTCCTTTTGACCTGCCCTCATTGCTTTGGCTTGTTGATAGTTTCCTTATGTTCTGATGCTCTGTTTTAGGCTGATCTTGTATATCCCATGCTCTAACCGCAGAATGAGCCAATTCTCCAAGAACCCCTGGTTCCTCTTACTGGAGAACAGTAAAAGAAACCAAGATCTGGGTGCTGAGTGTGTTCATGATGACTGAGGTGTTATTGCTTCTAAGTTTCTCTCAGCACACAGAGCTAGAAAACATCTGTGGCATACTAACCCATGCATGTCTGTGTGCTCATTCAGTTGTGTCCAACTCTTGCAAGCCCATGGACTGCAGTCCACCAGGCTCCTCTGGCCATGGAATTTTCCAGGCAAGATTACTGGAGCAGGTTGCCATTTCCTTCTACAGGGGGATCTTCCTGGCTCCGGGATTGAACCTATGTCTCCTGTATTGGCAGGCAGATTCTTTACCATTGCACCACCTGGGAAGCCCTCATGCATGTACATATATCTCTAATTATTTCTGTGTCTATCTATATGTATCTCTATTTAACATTGAAATGTGAACTCATACAGATATTTCCATCTTTAATACTATACCATGTGTATCATTCTAAAACCCTTTATTTATCTGTAACTTTTCAGTCCAACAGTGAGAAATCTGACTTCCATCACTGGTCATTTGTGTACCTACTTTTTCTCTCTGGGTTTACACGTTTATAAGCTACATGTAAATAAGCTAGGTTTACATGTATATATAAACTTTATTTAACTTATGTGCATGCAGAGTACATCATGAGAAATGCTGACCTGGATGAAGCACAAGTTGGAATCAAGATTGCCGGGAGAAATATCAATAACCTCAGATATGCAGATGACACCACCCTTATGTGGTGAAGTGAAGAAAACTGAAGAAAGTGAAGAAGAACTAAAGAGTCTCTTGATGAAAGTGAAAGAGAAGAGTGAAAAAGTTGGCTTGAAGCTCAACATTCAGATAACTAAGATCATGGCATCTGGTCCTATCACTTCATGGCAAATAGATGGGGAAACAGTGGAAACAGGGACAGACTTTATTTTTTGGGGGGGGTGTCCAAAATCACTGCGTATGGTGACTGCAGCCATGGAATTAAAAAAGACACTTATTCCTTTGAATAAAAGTTATAACCAACCTAGGCAGCATATTAAAAACCGGAGACATTACTTTGCGAACAAATGTCCGTCTAGTCAAAGCTATGATTTTTCGGTAGTCACGTATGGATGTGTGAGTTGGACTATAAACAAAGCTGAGTGCTGAAGAATTGATGCTTTTGAACTGTGAGAGTCCCTTGGAGAGCAAGGAGTGCCAACCAGTCCATCCTAAAGGAAATCAGTCCTGAATATTCTTTGGAAGGACTGATTCTGAAGCTGAAACTCCAATACTTTGGCCATCTGATGCAAAGAACTGACTCATTTGAAAAGACTCTGATGCTGGGAAAGATTGAAGGCAGGAGGAGAAGGGGATGGCAGAGGATTAGATGGTTGAATGGCATCACCAACTCTATGGACGTGAGTTTGAGCAAGCTCCAGGAGTCAGTGATGGACAGGGAAGCCTAGTATGCTGCAGTCCATGGGGTCACAAAGTCAGACATGACTGAGCAACTGAACTGGACTGAATACTTTCCTGTAACTTACAAAGTTACTTATGTGGGTGCCTTTTTAACCCACTCTTTTCAGTGAGGTTACATTGTATTCATTTTTTATAGTACAGTTAGATTATTTTTTCAAAGTATACATTCCACCCTGGGATCCTCTAACCTACTAGTAATTTTTAAAATTTGCCTACATTAAGATTAACTTTGTTCTGTAAAGTTCTGTCAGTTTTGACAAATTCACAGCATCATGCATCTACCACTACAGTCTGATGCAAAATATTTTTACCATCCTTAAAAATCTTTTTTTCTTCACCTAGTCAATGATCTTTCTCTCTGATCACTTGCAATCTCTGATAATTCTTTGTCTCTACCTTTTTGCCTTTTCCAGAATGTCATGGTAATGGGATTATAGAGTACATAGCCTTCTCAAACAGGCTTCTTCCACTTAGTAAGATGCCCTTAAAATTCATCCATATTATATATAGCATTGACTACTAGCTCATTCCATTTTCTTGCTGAGTAGTACTCTCTGTGGAAATATAATACTACGTTTATCCATTTATCTTTTGGAGGACATCTTGGTTACTTCTAGTTTTTCATGATTTTTTGGTGAAAAAAGCTACCATAAGCATTCATGTGAATATTTTTCTGTGGACATAAATTCAAGTAAGTTTTCTGAATATGAATGAAACTGGTAGGGCATATGGTAAGTCAATATTTGGCTTTTTACGAAACTGAAAAACAGTTTTGCAAAATGTCTGTACTATTTTACATCCTAACTAGTAAGGAATGAGAATGTTTTACCAGCCATGTTGATATTGTTAGTTTTTTGGATTCTAACCATTCTAACAGGCATGGAATGACATGTTGGTGCTTTATGTGCAACTCCCTAATGACAAATGACACTGAGCACCTTTTCATATGCATGCATGTAAGTTGCTTAAGTCATGTATAACTCTGCTACTCCAAGAACTGTAGCCCACCAGGCTCCTCTGTTCGTGGGATTCTCCAGGCAAGAAGTGGGTTCCCATGCCCTCCTTCAACCTTTTCATATACTTATTTGTTATCTGTATATCTTCTCTGGTGAAGTGTCTGTTCAGTTCTTTTGCCCATTTTTAATTGTGTTGTTTGTTTTCTTGTGGAGATTTAATTATATTTTTGCATCCTTTGGATGTAAGTCCTTTATTATATACGTAATTTACAAATATTTACTCACAATCTTTGACTTTTCATTCTCTTACCTGTGCTCTTCTCAGAACAAAAGTATTTTTTTAAAAATTAAAAAAAAAATTTTTGTTTGTATCCCCTTTTTATCCACAGCTAGATCTCCTACTATATGGAACTGCTCACAGTAATTTTAGACTACATTACAGAAGTTTCTGTTGCTCCGCATAACTGGGTATTATATCCAAAAGGACTGCTATATGTGGAGTGGTTTAAACTGTAATCTTGGTTTTCCCAATTCTGTATGCAGTTACAGCTGTGCCTGTCAAAGCTTCTAAACAGGGCCTCTGGAATCACTGAGAAACCAGGGGAGAGGGCCTGGGCCTGGAGAAAATGTGTCACATTCTCCATTGGGTGCAGCAGCCGTGGGCATTGCACTCAGGGGCCTTGGTTCAAATTCTGATCTTCGTAATTTCTGGTTGTGTGAAATTGTTGAAGTTAACTTTTCTGAAATTTGGCTGACTCATCTATAAAATTTTGACAGTACTATCCACCTGTCTTAAGGTACTATTGGAAGAAAATACATATAGTACTTAACACAGGGCCTTGCACAGAGTAAGCACTCAGTAAGTATTAGTTATCACTTTTTTTTTCCTCTGCTTTGTTTCAAATACATATTTTTTCAGCCTCTCCTGATTTGCCCTAGTGGAACTCCTTACTCTATTACTAATTTCCATCCACCATGTTTATTACAACTCAGAATATGCAACTTTGAGGAGATTTTCTATTCCTTTATACTGCAAATGACTCATCTTTTTGAGGAGACTTTCTTGTTTCCAGCAAATGGCTGCTCTTGGTCTTCCTAATATCTATATCATGATTTTTGAACAGGTCAGGGGAGTATTTGTTAAAAAAACACAAAACATATTCAAGCTCTCTTTTCGCCATTGCTCATTTCTAATCTATTACCAAGCTCTGTCAGTTCAACTATATAAAGATTTTCTTCCGTGTTTCTATTCTGTGGTTGGATAGGAAGACTTGATATTAAGTTGATAATTTGATCAATATTAACCCATATCTTTAATGTGATTTTAATAAAGATTCAACTATGAATTCTTATGGACCAAACAAGCTTATCTTAAAATTTATTTGGGGGAGAATGTATTTGAGGTTAGTTAAGAAATATATCAAAGTATTCTATAAAATCACAATAATTAAAGGAGTTTAATTTGACTACATGTATTTTGTCAATAGAAAATAATAGTATACAAATATGGTTTATTCATTCATATTTATTGTGTATTTTTGTGTGTATATGTGTATGTTTATATAATATACATATATATTATTATAAACATATATAAGTATGTATATTTACTATATATATCTATATATCTATGTGCTTAGTCACTCATTCTTGTCTAACTCTTTGTGACCCCATAGACTGTAGCCTGCCAGGCTTCTCTGTCACTGGGATTCTTCAGGCAAGAACACTGGAGTGCGTCACCATGCCCTCCTTCAGGGTATCTTCCCAACCCAGGGATCAAACCCAGGTCTCAGGCATTGCAGGTGGATTCTTTACCATCTGAGCCACCAGGGAAGCCCTATATATCTATATCTATCTATCTACACATATACACATAGTTTTTCAAGTTATCAGGCAGAGTTTGGACCATACTGAAAGGTTTATATTGCATGATAATTATGAGCACTGGTCTCAGAAACAGACCATCTGCTTTGTCTGATTTGAGTCCTGACTCTGTCATTTCCCAGCTGTGTGACCTTAGGCTTTAACTTCTTGGGATATTACCTCAGTTTCCTTCTGTGCTAAATGGGAAAAATCTAGTACCTATATCAAAATGTAATTGTGAAGGTTAAATAAGTTAATGTAGATAACAAGCTTAGAATAGGCCTTGACCCTGATCACCTGTAGATAGGAACCACTTTTTGGCCAACCCAATACAAAACATAGATTTAAAACTATTGTCTTCTTTATTTTTGATAACTAACACTGTAGTCACTAGTTTATTTCTTGAGATATCAAAAAGTTTAAAATAAAGGTAAAATTTAAGCTTTATCATGAAAACAGTGGTGAAAGAATCTTTAAGGGGATATCTTTGTTAACACATTATCCACAACAAGGATCACAAACTTATTTGCATAGAGATCCGCTAGGTAAATCACTCAAGTAGCCTGGGTGGAGAATACAGAAAAATGGAGGCCTCACAGTCCATGTGAAAAAGACAACTGTTTTCCAACTCCATCTGATTACTCATGCATACTATACTTTTCAAGAGAATCTGAAAACCTCTATTTCTTAATGTTGACAACTAGTTCAATTTTTAAAATATTGTGAGGGACAAAGTATATCTATGGCTAGTAGCTGGTTCAAACTGTTTGCTTGCCACTGAGAACTAGACTCTTTAGACTACACTAACCTGTGTTTCTTCCAGCTTGCATATCTCTCTTATACCTTTTACAGTGCTACCTAGATAATACAGCTTAATATTTGTTTTTTGTTGACTCAATTTGATTTTCCTCCTGAGTTTTTCTGGTTCAAATCAATCCTTTGAATCATTAATAAACCTCCATTGTAGCTGTTTATATTAAATGTAGGGTGCTTTTAGGGATTCTATATAAACCCCTATAATTATAACAATCAGATTGTTAAAACATTCCATCAAGTTGTTTTTCTCATGATATAGACGAGAAAACTAGAAGGCTTAATTACTTTTCTAAGATCAAAGGCTTGCTGCCAGTGTAGACTTAACAGCATATTGTCTGGGTCTGCCCTTTCAAATGAGCTAGAGTTCAAAATGGGTAATGAAACGTTCAAATCTCTCCAGGGCATAACATTGTCCAGGCATCAGCTAGCTGGAGTTGCTGAGCACATCTTGTCCATCTGGAAAAACTTTTTCTACAGTCGTTCTACTGGATGATTTTGTTAGGATTATGGGTTAGAGTGCAGAAAACATAGGTTAAAAGAAGTCTGCTCCTTGCAATGGATCGTTTTCCAAACGTTCATTTGTAAATCAGTTATTCGGAACTCTGAATCCATTTCCTTGCACAAACAGATACAGATGCAGTTGTGTTTCCCTGAGGCTTGTCCACAAAAGCCTATTTAGCCTTAATGTATCTGAAATAGTGTACATTTGCCATGAAAATGTTTAGAAAATAGAATTCTTGTAATTCTAGCAATTAAATAACAAAGAAAACTATAAACTTCAATGAGAACTTTAAAATATAGTCTGAATACTGATGGAGGATTTATCCAGAGGAAATATAGAACTTGGAAAGCAACTTTGTTAGGATTTAAGGTAGTCATTTCTGGATACTACTGAAGCACTTGAAAAACTAATGGAATTATGTGCTTGAAATACCTGATTTCATTTCATGACCTCTAGGTTTTTGAACACGAATCTTCTCATGATTAAGTGGCATTTCTAGTGTCCATTTTAGTTGACATAAAAGACATGAAAGATAATAAAAAAGGAAAAGATAAATGGAGCTGTACTTTTTAATAATGCAGAAGTTGAGACATTCAGCAAGATAAAGAAACTGAAAAACCATGTCTGTGTTTCCATAAGCATGAAACTAATGAGCATAGCTATAAACTACTGGCAGTGGAGAGATTCCTTTGACTTCTCATGAGAGAATGCTAAAGTTTGCTGCTGGCAGAGACCTTTTCTCTGAGAAATTCCTGAGACTATTCCTGAGACTGTTTGATTCCATCATCTCAAGATATCTTGGTCATAAGCCATAAGAAATACAGCAATGATACAGAGTTGAAATCAAGAGTATAAAACACTGTTCAAATGCACTAAATATTTAGGATCCTAAATATTTCTTAAACAAGAGAGGGCCTCAACCTCAGTTAGAAATCAGCTCAGTATTTGAGTGCTTAGATTTTATCTTCTGAATTGTTTAACTTTTGGCCAGGAATGTGAAAGGTAGAGGTTGTCTATATTTTTCAGGTGGCCAAATGTGTCAACAGGAACTTGAGAAAGGATGAGCAATCTGCTGACATTTCCATGGTGTGTTTGGCAGTAGTAACATAAATAATGCCAACAATAGTACAAGTTACACTGACAGAGCAGAGATTCTTTGCTTTACCTAAAAGGATATAAGAGAAAAAGCAAGGTCATCATGGTCACAGGACAACAAACAGGATGAAGAAACTGAAAACTAATAATACAAAACAAATGGGCACCAGGAATTGATGTGGGAGTCGTGCAGCACAAAGTGAATTTGCTCAGTTGTGTCCGACTCTTTGCGATCCCATGGACTGTAGCCTAGGAGGCTCCTGTGTCCATGGAATTTTCCAGGCAAGAATACTGGAGTGGGTTTCCATTTTCTTCTCCAGAGGATCTTCCCAACCCAGGGATAAAACCCAGGTCTCCCACATTGCAGGCAGCAGCTGCTTAACCTTCTGAGCCACCAGGGAATTTTCCTTTTTTCATTCTTGCAAGAGTAAGATAGGGTTCTTCCCTTGACCCTCCCTTCAGTATGTCTGCTAAGACTAGTTGGCCAGCCAAGACTGAATAGTTCCAACCACTCTGAACTAACAACATAGAAACATGAAAAGCATTGTCCAGTTGTGGCAGAGAGGGCACAATGTCCTTAGCAAGCTTGCTCTAGGTAATTCTGAACCTAACTTTAAATTCTTCATCTTCTCTTACTCCTCCTCCCTGCCCTCTACCCCTCCCTGTTCTTGTGTTTTAAAAAATTGACTTGAATTTGAGATTCAGGTGTTCATTAGAATTTCTTATTACAAATTTTACTAATGATAAAATTAATCAATAGTCTCGTGCCTCTGAGAGTTACCATATTCCCCAAGTGAAAGATTATGTTCTTTTAAGAAAGTGAAATTAAAATCCATTTTTATTCATTTCTCATTTAAAGTTGCAGCTTCAAATCACCTTTAAACCAGTGAGAATACTTAAAATATCATTTTGAAGAGACCTGTTTTTGCTGAAGTGATTATTTTCAAAAAGTTCAAGATAAAGTTGGAAATAAAGTACTTTTTAAAGTACTATATTATTCTGTCTGTATATAAATATATATATATATATGTACTTCATATTTGACAATTAAAATCAACTGAACTAAAAAATAGCAAGATTAGAGTTCTAGCAAAAATTGAAGAAATTACAACATATGTGAGAAACATACAAATTTGTCTCAGATAGTCACAATTTGGTTGAGATAGCCAATTATCTTGCTCTAAAGAACCCTAATCTTGCCAGTTTTTAGTTCAGCTGATTTTAATTGCCAAATAAAAAGTAAGCATATTTATTTATATGCAGACAGAACAATATAGGGCTTTAAAAATGATCACATAATGCTCCTGGGACCTGAGAATGCTAATTCTTCACTGTTTCATGGATATACAGATATTCTTTTGGGTGGTGAGAAATGAGAAAGACTATGCTGAAAGTAACTATAATTCCATCTTCACCATGATTCTTTATTAATTCACTACACATTTGGTTATTCATGTATGTTGGAGACGGGAATGGCAACCTACTCCAGTATTCTTGCTTGGAGAATTCTATGGACAGAAGAGCCTGCTGAGTTACAGTACATGGTGTTGCAACGAGATGGAGATGACCGAGCGACCAACACTATGTGTTCTAGAATCTTAGCAAAGCTGGCTGTGTTAATGTGTGTATTATCCTTTTTCCCAAGCTCTTTAAATAAGGGAAATGTGTTCGACTTCTCACACTTTTCTTCTCCATTGACAGAAGTTAGGATCTCTTACAAAGAAGAGGAGTATAAAATGTTTCATACTATTTTCACTTATATACACTGTTCTACTTGCTAATTGCCTTATGCTTTTAAGTTTTATCTCACCATAGAATTTAAGCACATCATTGGTTGGGATTTGTTTTGCTGTAATGGTAAACAGTTTGAGTCTTTTCTCACTGTTTAGCACTTTATCGGAACTGAGTAGTTACTCAATAAATATTTGATAGTTTGCAATTAGTCAAAAAAGATGTCCTTTTCATTATAGGGGACTGGAATGCAAAGGTAGGAAGTCAGGAAACACCTGGAGTAACAGGCAAATTTGGCCTTGGAGTACAAAATGAAGCAGGGCAAAGGCTAATAGAGTTTTGCCAAGAGAACACACTGGTCATAGAAGACACCCTCTTCCAACAACACAAGAGAAGACTCTACACATGGACATCACCAGACGCTCAACACCAAAATCAGATTGATTATGTTCTTTGCAGCCAAAGATGGAGACGCTCTATACAGTCAGCAAAAACAAGACTGGGAGCTGACTGTGGCTCAGATCATGAACTCCTTATTGCCAAATTCAGACTTAAATTGAAGAAAGTAGGGAAACCCAATAGACCATTCAGGTATGACCTAAATCAAATCCCTTATGATTATACAGTGGAAGTGAGAAACAGATTCAAGGGATTAGATCTGATAGACAGAGTGCCTGATGAACTATGGACGGAGGTTCATGATATTGTACAAGAGACAGGGATTAAGACCATTCCCAAGAAAAAGAAATGCAAAAATGGCTGTCTGAGGAGGCCTTATAAATAGCTATGAAAAGAAGGGAAGCCGAAAACAATGGAGAAAAGGAAAGATATTCCCACCAGAATGCAGAATTCCAAAGAATGGCGAGAAGAGATAAGGAAGCCTTCCTTAGTGATCAATGCAAAGAAATAGAGGAAAACAACAGAATGGGAAATACTAGAGATTGCTTCAAGAAAATTAGAGATACCAAGGGAATATTTCATGCAAAGATGGGCTTGATAAAGGACAGAAATGGTATGGACCTAACATAAACTGAAGATATTAAGAAGGGTTGGCAAGAATACACAGAAGAACTGTACAAAAAATATCTTCACGACTCAGATAATCACAATTGTGTGATCACTCACCTAGAGCCAGACATTCTAGAATGTGAAGTAAAGTGGGCCTTAGAAAGAATCACTACAAACAAAGCTAGTGGAGGTGATGGAATTTTAGTTGAGCTATTTCAAACCCTAAAAGATGATGCTGTGAAAGTGCTGCACTCAATATGCCAGCAAATTTGGAAAATTCAGCAGTGGCCACAGGACTGGAAAAGGTCAGTTTTCATTCCTATCCCAAAGAAAGTCAATGCCAAAGAATGCTCAAACTATGACACAATTGCACTCATCTCACACACTAGTAAAGTAATGCTCAAAATTCTCCAAGCCAGGCTTCAGAAATACGTGAACTGTGAACTCCCAGATGTTCAAGCTGGTTTTAGAAAAGGCAGAGGAACCAGAGATCAAACTGCCAACATCCAGTGGATTATCGCAAAAGCAAGAGAGTTCCAGAAAAGCATCTACTTCTGCTTTATTGACTATGCCAAAGCATTTGACTGTGTGGATCACAATAAACTATGGAAAATTCTGAAAGAGATGGGAATACCAGATCATCTGACCTGTCTCCCGAGAAATCTGTATGCAGGTCAGGAATCCAGAGTTAGAACTGGACATGGAACAACAGACTGGTTGCAAATAGGAAAAGAAATATGTCAAGGCTGTATATCATCACCCTGCTTATTTAACATATATGCAGAATACATCATGATAAACGCTGGGCTGGAGGAAACACAAGCTGGAATCAAGATTTCTGGGAGAAGTATCAATAACCTCAGATATGCAGACGACATCACCCTTATGGCAGATAGTGAAGAGGAACTAAAAAGCCTCTTGATGAAAGTGAAAGAGGAGAGTGAAAGAGTTGGCTTAAGGCTCAACATTCAGAAAACTAAGATGATGGCATCTGTTCCCTTTATTTTCTTGGGTTCCAATATCACTGCAGATGGTGATTGTAGCCATGAAATTAAAAGATACTTACTCCTTGGAAAGAAAGTTATGGCCAACCTAGATAGCATATTGAAAAGCAGAGACATTACTTTGCCAACAAAGGTCCATCTAGCCAATGCTATGGTTTTTCCAGTGGTCATGTATGGATGTGAGAGTTGGACAATGAAAAAGGCTGAGTGCTAAAGATTTGATTCTTTGGAACTGTGGTATTGGAGAAGACCCTTGAGAGTCCTTGCACTGCAAGACATCCAACCAGTCCATCCTAAAAGAGATCAGTCCTGGGTGTTCATTGGAAGGGCTGATGTTGAAGCTGAAACTCCAATACTTTGGCCACCTCATGCGAAGAGTTGACTTGCTGGAAAAGACCCTGATTCTGGGAAGGATTGGAGGCAGGATGAGAAAGGGAAAACAGAGGATGAGATGGGTGGATGGCATCACTGACTCAATGGCATGGGTTTAGGTGGACTCCGGGAGTTGGTGATGGACAAGGAGGCCTGGGGTGCTACAATTAATGGGGTTGCAAAGAGTCAGACACGACTGAGTGAACTGACTGACTGAATTAGTCAAATATGGGAGGGGGATAAGATAAGGAGAAAGACAATGTCTTCTGGATTAACCTGAAGCCTTTGAAATCTATACCAATATCTCACAGCCTAATTATATTTTATTTGCAGCACATATCACGTTCTTAAGACTTCATATGCTTCCACAGTACTGTTATTTAATGAGTAGAAATAAGAATGTGATACTGGCAATAAAAGATATTCTATGGTTATCATCTTCCCTCCTTGTTAGTGAGAAAATGCTATCAAATCAAAATAGGAAGTAGTTTAAATTTGAGAGATTTGGATCATTTTCCTGGCAAAGTCAAGAGACCATTTGTTTCCTCTAGGCAGTCTAAAAGATGTTGAGGAATTAGAACAGAGGAAATTCCAACATTGCTATGCTGTAACATAGATAATCAGAGAGCTAGGAACAAAATTGAACCACCCACCTCCTCAGTGTTTCTGCCTAACTTTACGTCTACAATTTTTTGTTAGTTCAATTTCAAGAACCAAAAGAAATAAGCAAGGAAAATGAGATATTTTCCTGAGGATAAACAATATTATTGTTTTAAATTTAGTAGTTGATAAATGTGATATGGATTGATATAAACAAAAAAAGAGAATAAAATAGAATGTCAAAAAGGATAAGAAGAAAATTATACAGGTTTTAACTATACGAATTAGAGATACATTTCTTATCCACTTCAGTACTTCATATATCTCTTATTGTCTGCTTAAATGTTTCCATGCACACCCTTTTTATTGCCAGACCCATTAGAAGAGATTATTCAGAGATCAACAGACATATTTTAAGGCCCAGAAAGATGAGCAATTGGAGGTTCAGACAAGGAAGTAAAGTACTGGGTATCAATTAGTGGAGACCAGAACTGATACAAGAAGACAGAGATACTGTTAGACTAAGATTACAAAGGGTGATTTGTACTATAGATCACTATGAGTAGGATCTGAAACTTGTCAGAGCAGTAACAGTCAGAACTGTGGAAAGGAACAAAGTCAGATACTTGTAAAAGTAGTGAAGTCAGATTTCATTCAGTCCTAAACACTGTGATAGAGGAGAGATTTCAGTGTAACCTGAGTTCACTGCCAAAAAAACAAAAGGTAGGACTTTGAAATGCTGGGTATATTAGACAGAATGCAATGGAGGGTGTAAAGGAGGAATTTGAACTTTATGACTAGGCCATCTAGGTTTGTTAATTGGCCCTTGTCCAGAGGAAAAACAAACTTCCTATATCTTTATGACAGGAGACAGTGGTACATGTTGAAAGTGTTGAAGTATGGATAAGATAATTGGTGTGAGAAAAGCAGAAAGGTAGTAAAAATATGTAGAGTTGTTTATAACAGTGAGAAACTCTTAACAGCTCCAGATACCGAACATTAGTGGGCTTGTTAGATACAATATAGTAATCTATTCAATAGACCCAATACAGTCTTAAATTGTTGGTAGCTCTATTATTTTTTAAAAAGAAAAGGTACTATAATACATTGTTCAATAAAATAATCAGTTTTAAAATTAATGTGATACTGAAATGTAATTGTTAAAATATACATATTATGCACACAGAGACACATGAATATACACATACACATTCAAATGAATACTCATACATATATTCATTTGCCTAGGTGAAAATCTGAGGATGATTTGTGATTTTGTGTGAATTTTACTATTTTAAAATTATTTTTTGTTTAAAAATCTATGCTAATGGTATAGTGACCAAAATAAAAAGAATGAGGAACATAAAATCACAATTTTCCTTTTCTCACCCACTATGGCAACAAAACCTTGGGCGACCACACTGGCCTCTCAGCTGGTTTAGGGCCAGATCAATCCTTTATCTAATTGTGATAACTGGAGAAACTAATAGTGCTTGAAACTAGAAGCATGGGAACAAGATTTTGTTGACATTTGCTCACTGCAGAGTCTTGCTTGAAGAACCCAGTAAACAAAAGACTCTAGACTACACTGGAAGAACTCTTCACTGGGTACCCAATCCTCAAATAGATGGGGAATCAATTAAACTTCAAATGATACAGCGTGCTCAAGGCTGGTGCACCGGGATGACACAGAAGGATGGGATGGGGAGGGAGGTGCGAGGGGGGTTCAGGATGGGGAACACATGCACACCTGTGGCAGATTCATGTCAATGTATGGCAAAACCAATACAATATTGTAAAGTAATAAGCCTCCAATTAAAATAAATAAATTTATATTAAAAAAAGAAAAAGAGAGAGAAAAGGGGGTGCATAATCAGTTTGACATCTGATTTGGAATGAGAATGAGTCCTCCAAGAGGAAGAAGTTCACCCTAAGATGAGGGAAAGACCAAAGGTAAATACTGCGTTTTGCTTTGGGATACAACAATGGTGTTGGTATGGAACAGAAAAAACAGTCCAGTTGCTCATGTAGTTTTCCCCTCCACTTAGAAGGCATCTTCTTTGTATCTGACAGGGAGAGCAGGAACTCAGAACCTCTCTGAGAGTCTTGGTAGGGGCTGTGTTTCAGAAGGGCTGCAGACCCTGAGGGATGGCTCATCCACACTAGGCCTTTTGAGGGTTAGCAGAAAGAGTCCTGCATGCACGGTGCAGGACTTCTGTTTTTGTTTTTGTTTGTTATTAATACAGAAGAATTTACGCCATAGTTAGCAGCAAAATACCACATTCCAAATGCATTTATTTTGTATACTACACCCTTAGCAGAAATCAATATGGTCACAAGTAATCTAGGGCTTCCCTGGTGCCTCAGAGGGTAAAGTGTCTGCCTGCAGGGCAGGAGACCTGGATTTGATCCCTGGGTCAGGAAGATCCCCTGGAGAATTAAATGGCAACCCACTCCAGTATTCTTGCCTGGAGAATCCCATGGACAGAGGAACCTGGTAGGCTACAGTCCATGGGGTCGCAAAGAGTCAGACACGACTGAGTGACTTCACTTCAACAATCCAAATCTAATTTAGTTTTTAAAATCTTAAGTTCTAAAGAGAAGGCAGATTCTAGGTGGATAGAAAAGTAAGCTTTGATATTTTCCTATTTATACTTCTGAAATATATGTTTTTAGATTATTTATTTTTTCTTAACTTTTACTTTGTATTGAGGTATAACTGATTAACAGTGTTGTGATAGTTTCAGGTGAACAGTGAAGGGACTCAGTCACATAGATATACGTATCCGTTCTCCCCTAAACTCTCCTCCTATCTGGGCTGCCACATAACACTGAGCAGAGTTCCATGTGCTGTTCAGGAGGTCCTTGTTGGTTATCCATTTTATTTAAAGATAGCAGTGTGTACATGTCCATTCCAAATTCCCTAACTATCCCTCACCATCATTGTTCTCCCTGGCTGTTTTGTCTCAAAGATGCCTTGTCAGCTTAAAAAGTCTCAATTTGATAGGAAGAAAGGAGTCTGCAGCATTCAAGATGAGAATCCCAAGGGACACAGATAGTGCCAGAGTCCAGGCTAATGGGGATGGTGGTTGCATTCAAGACTTTTTGTGATGTGGATTCTTGATCTTTGCAGTGGTTACTTTGTTCCAAAGAAACAAGATTAAATAAATAAAGTCAGCCATACAACACAATTCAGCCACCAGCATGCCTACTTATTTTTCTTTTCTTTCTATTACACTGTCAGTTTTTGAAGGAATATTTCACCATTGCATTCTTCAGGCCTGGCACAACAGTGTTTAATAAATAGCTATTGAATGAATCAATGAGGACAATATATGATATTTACTGATATCGTACATGTATAAATCAGGCCTCATATTACTGGTTCATGGCAGCATTATTTATACTCAGTTGTTATTGCCATTCACATTCAAAAGAAACAAGTTTGATTTTCTTGCAAATGTACTCTTCAATCTTGTTATTTTCATTTATCCAGCCTGGTTCTAGCTCTGTCTCTCATTCTATCTCTCTGTCTCTTGCTTTGTCTCCCAAGTCCTATGTATCAGAATCATCTTGGAAGATGGTTAAAAATGCAGAATCCAAGCCCCTATCATTATTTGTGAATCTAGGATCTGAGTATCTGTATTTTTAATGCCTTTGCAGATGATTCTGATGGATCCTAAAGCTTGAGAAGCATTGCTAATATGTTTAATTATATTCAAATCATAGTTTTGTATGAAAATGTTATCATCTAGTAACTTTAAAAAAAATCATTGGAGTATAGTTACCTTACAATGTTGTCTCAGTTTCTGCTGTACCACACAGTGAATCAGCCACATGTGTACATATGGTCTTATTGTTTAGTCACTAAGTTGTACCTGACTCTGACTCCATTGCTGTACCCCAACAAGATCCTCCATCCATGCGATCTCCCAGGCAAGAATACTGGAGTGGGTTGCCATTTCCTTCTCCAAGAGATCTTGCTGACTCTAGGATTGAACCTGTGTTTCCTGCATTGGCAGGCAGGTTCTTTAACACTGAGCTACCGGGGAAGTCCATGTATGCATGTATCCCCTCTTTTTTGTATTTTCTTCCCATTTAGGTAATCACAGAGCAATGAGTAGAGTTCCATGTTGCTATACAGCAGGTTATCATTAGTTATCTATTTTATACATAGTAGTGTGTGTGTGTATATATATATATATATATATATATACACATATATATCCTAATCTCAATCCTAATCTCCTAATCTCCCAATCCATCACACCTCCCTTTTCCCCCTTGGTGTCCATGTGTTTGTTCTCTGCATTGGAGTATCTACTTCAACTCTGCAAATAGGTTGTCTGTACAATTTTTCTAGATTCTATGTATATGTGTTAATATTAATAAATTTTTGGTTTTCTGGCTTACTTCACTCTGTATGACAGTCTCTAGGTCCGTCCATGTCTCTGCAAATGGCACAATTTTGTTCCTTTTTAGGGCTGAGTAATAGTAATTGTATATATGTACCACATCTTCTTTATCCATTCCTCTGTGAATGGGCATTTAGGTTGCTTCCATGTCCTTGCTGTTGTAAATGGTCTTTTTCTTCTTCTTTTTAAAAATTTTATTATTTATTTATTTCCTTTACATTATCATGTTGGTTTTGCCATACATTGACATGAATCCGCTATGGGTATACGTGTGGTCCCCATCCAGAACCCCCCTCCCACCTCCCTCCTGATTCCATCTCTCTGGGTCATCCCGGTGCACCCTGAATCAAGAATCAAACCTGGGCTGGCGATTTATTTCACCTATGATAATTTATGTATTTCAACACCATTCTCCCATATCATCCCACCCTTTCCCTCTCCCATAGAGTCCAAAAGACTGTTCTATACATCTGCATCTCTTTTACTGTCTCGCATACAGGGTTATCATTACCATCTTTCTAAATTCCATATATATGCGTTAGTATACTGTATTGTTGTTTTTCCTTCTGGTTTACTTTACTCTGTATAATAGGCTCCAGTTTCGTCCACCTCAGTAGAACTGATTCAAATCTATTCTTTTTAATGGCTGAGTAATTTTTCATTAAATAGTCTTATAATGAATGAACACTGAGGGGTATGTATCTTTTGGAATTATGATTTTCTCTGGGAAATTTTTTAAAGCAATTTTTATCTCCTGAAGATTGCCAAATAAAATAAAGAAGTGAAGGGTGAGGGTGATAGGGTGGTGGATCAATAGGAACTCTGTTTCTTGTCAGGGTAACTTGATAGTGACTATTTGTTGGAGTGTATTGATTTTGTTCAAAGAAGTTTTCCTGTTCTTCAGAGTGTTCAGTGAATTTTTTTGCAGGCTTGTTGAAGTGTGGTGTTTCCGAAACCTTCAGAGGCATTTAGAAGGGCCAGGGGTCTTTCTATGCATAGGAAATCTTAAGAACTTAAAATCTTTTGGGTGAAAATAGTTTTCAGTGAACTGTTTGCTCCTCTGATATAGTACCACTAGCCACTGGAATGTACTATTTCTGCTTATTGTTTTGAAGCTAAAATATTCTCAGATTCTTGATGTACTTAGTAATCAAGGCTTTCATTTTCTAATATGTATTTAATAAATCTCTATTCATTTATTAATCTTAAGTACAGAATGCTAAAGGATATCTGCAATCACAGATGCTATTAGGATAATTTACTTTTAATTAACTGGGTATTGTTATAAAGAATATGATATGATAGCCATCTCTTCAAGCACAAGCAGGCAGGAGAGAGTGCAGAGTGAATGAAAGTTGTTGGCAGAACCACCTTTTAATACATTTCTTCTCTGATAAAAGTATGAATGGCTCTCAAACTTTTCAGATAGATTATCTATTGGTTGAGGATGTTCAAACATAAGGCCTAAAAGGAAGCAAAAATAGATAGTGGTTCTGTTTTGAAAACAATGAAATTTGTGTCTTTCTAGTCAAACACACTATAAAAAGCTGTTTTCATCTTTGCATTTACATGAACTTTGAGTCATGAACTCTGGTTCCTGGGAATTCAAACAAAAAGTAGACAGAGGGTGTGTGAGAGGGAAGCTCCTCCATGGCTTGCACTGGGGTGGTGGATATTGCTTTTTCCCCCACCAAATCAAGATATAGCAAACATACAGAAATGGGTAGGTAAGTACACAGCTCAACGAACTGTTCAGGAATGCCCACATCTTTATAACTAGAAATAGAACATGACTGGAACCCAGAAGCCACACTGTATGTCGTTTTTTTAGGAACCACTTCTCATAAAAATAATCATTATCCTGACTTCTAACATCATACATTAGTTTTCTCTTATTTTATTCTTTTGATAAATGGAATCACATTGAATATATATTTTTGTGACTGGCTCTTTTGCTCAAGATAGTATTTGTGAGATCACTGTATATTTTTGTATATAGTTGTGGCTTGTTTTTCCTGATTTTTTTATACTGTTACATTTTATGAAATACCACAATGTACAAGTCCTTTCTATTGGTTATAAACAATTGAATAGCACCTAAACTTGGACAACTAAAAATAATACTACTACTCAACATTTTTTAATGAAGCAAGTATTGCCTGATGCTCAAATCAAGCAAAGACAGTACAAAAAAGAAAGCTAAAGATCAGTATCCTTCATTGATCTTAGACCTAAAATCTGTAACAAAATATTAGGAAGTTGAATGAAAATTTGTAAGAATCATTATACAGTGTGAACATGTGAGATTTATTCCAGGTATGAAAGCCTAGTTCAACATTTGAAACTCAATTAATATAATCTATAGTATCAATGCTTTGGCCACCTAATATGAAGTGCCAACTCATTGGAAATGATCTTTATGCAGGAAAAGATTGAAGGCAAAAGAAAAGAGCAGCAGAGGATTAGATGGTTGGGTAGTATCACTGACTCAATGGATATGAATCTGAGCAAACTCAGGGAGATATTGAAGAACAGTGAAGCCTCGTGTGCTATAGCTCATGGAGCCACAAATAGTCGGACATGACTTAGTGACTAAACAACAAACAACAAAGAAGAAAAATTCTATTTTTTTAAAAAAATTATACTATTATATAAAGTGACCCAATAAAACAATTTGGCAAAATCTAACACCCACATATTGCAAATAATTTCCACAAGTTAGAATAGAAGGCAATGTGATAAAGAGTGTCTACAAAACCCCTAAAACTAGTACCTTACTTAATGATGAAAAACTCAATGCTTTCCTCATAAGATTGGTAATACAGAAGGAATAACCAGGCTTATTCAATGTAGTACTGGAACTTCTAGCCACTGCTATAAGGCAAAAACTTTAAAAAAAAAAAAGAAAAAGAAGAAGGAAAGAGGGAAAGGAGAGAAGAAAGAAAAGCTATACAGATTGGAAAGAAAATTGTCCTTATTTGTAAATATATGATTGCTTACATAGAACATCTGAAGGGATCTACAGAAATCTTAAAGAACTAATCAGTGAGGTTAGGAAATCATGGGATGCGAGATCCTAACACTCAAAACTCAGTTTCTATATACTATTAATGAATATGTAGAAATTGATATTAAAGACACCATACCATTTACTATCACTCCAAAGAAAATTTAATATACAGGTGTGCACAAAGCAAAACATATACAAAACTTGCATACTGAAAGCTATCAAATATTGTTGAAAGAAATAAAATAAAATTGAGATAAATAGATATATATATATATATATATATACACACAATTTTCTTGGATTAAAGAGTTCAAAATAATAAAGATGTTAATTTTTCCTAAACTTATCTCTAAGTTTAATGCAATTCTTATTAAAATCCTAGCAAATTTTTTATAACACATACAAACATTTATTCTACAGTATATATGGGAAGGCATAAGCTCTGAAATCGCTAAAAAAAATCTTAAGATAGAAGAATAACATGTAAAGCATCATTCTATCTGATGTTAAGGCTTACTACATAGCTAAAAAAATTAAGAGGGTGTGGTATTGGCAGGGTGATAGATTTTATTGTTGTTGTTCAGTCACTCAGTCATGTCTGACTCTTTGCAACCCCATTACTGCAGCACACCAGGCTTCCCTGTCCTTCACTATCTCCCAGAGCTTGTTTAAACTCATGTCCATTGAGTTGGTGATGCCATCCAACCATCTCTTCCTCTGTCATTCCCTTCTCCTCCTGCCTTCAGTCTTTCCCAGCATCAAGTTCTTTTCTAATGAATCAGCTCCTCGAATCAGGTGGCCAAAGGACTGGAGCATCAGTCCTTCCAATGAATATTCATTGGAAGTGATAGATACATAGATCAATATATATGAATTGATACATAGACATAGGTAGATACATAAATCAATGTGTATGAATTGATACATAGATACATAGATCAACGTATATGAGTGATAGACCAATAGATCAATAAAATAGAATAAAAAACCTAGAAAAGGAACTGCACAAATTGCCAAACTGATTTTTAACAAAGCTTAAAAAAAAACTCAATGATGGAAGGACTGCCTTTGCAACAAATGATTCTTCAGCAATTAGACAATTTGTAAGCAAAAAAAAAAAGAAGCTCTCCCTAAACCTCTCATCTTTTATAAAAATTAACTTAAAATAGACCATGAACTTAAATATAAAACATAAAGCTTTTAGGAGGAAAGAAAAGAGAAAATCTTTAGGATTTAGGGTAAGGAGTTCTTAGATTTCATACCAAAAATGATCCATGTAAGGAATAAATGACAAGTTGGGCCTCATCAAAACAGAAAAACAACAACAAAAAATTTGGTTCTAATACCCTGGTGTAAAAGATCCAAAACAGACTACAGACTTGGGAAAAAGTTTACAAACCACATAGCCAACTAGTAACTAGTACCTTTCCAGCATCCAGGTACAAAATTATTCAAGTCCACAAATGAAACAAAGAGGCATTTCAAACAGAAGTATATGCATAAAACAAATAAACACATGAGAAGATCTTCAACATTATTGGTTTTAGCTAAATGCTAACTAAAACCACATTAAAATATCACCATATAGCTATCAGAATGGCTAAAGTGAAAACAGAGGCAATGTCAAATGCCGGTAAGGATGTGGAGGAGCTGTATCATTGCTGGTGGGAATGTTAAAAGGTATAGCCATTCTTTTTGTCATTTCCTTAAAAGCAAAAAGCACCTTATGACCCAGAATTGTCTCTTGGACCTTTGTCCTGGATACATCACAATCTATGTTCACACACAACATACATGCAAATATTCTAGCAGCTGTATCCATAATAACCCCTAACTGGAAACAACTCAATATTTTTCAATGAATGAAGGATTTAATGGTGGTGGCTCCATATCCTGAATCAGAAGCAGTTAGAAGAAATGGATGTGCAACACCTTAGATGAATCCCCTGGGAATTAATATAAGCCAATCCCTGAAGGATATATACTGGATGATTCTATATGCATAACACTTTTTAAATGACAAAATTTTGGAAATGGAGAGCAGATGAGCACTTCTGGGAATAACAGAGGGAAAGAAGAGGTGGGTGTGGTGATAAATGGTCAGCATGAAGGATACTTGTGTCAATGGAATTGTTTTATATTTTGATTGAGTATATGAACCTACACATGATGAAACTACACAGACCTAAATACACAAACATACCAACACACACACACACACTCAAGTACAAGTAAAATAGGAAATCCAAGTAAGGTCAGCGACTTACAACAATGTCAGTATACTGGTTATCATATTGTTCTATAGTTTTACAAGATGTTACATGGCAAGAATTGGTTAAAGGGGACATGGGATCTTTCTGTGTTATTTATCTCAATAAATATCTGAATCTACAATTATCTCTGAATAAAGAGTTTAATTTAAAAAATCACTCTAAATGGTATACTATATATGTTTTTTTAAAAAAATAAAAAAATGGAGGATAATTACTTTTCAGTGTTGTGATGGTTTCTGCCATACATCAAGATGAATCAACCACAGGTGTACACATGTTGCCTCTGCCTTGTCTTTTTAGTGCATGTATGTATGTATTTCTGTTGGTGAGTTTTAGGGTTCACATATGTTCAGCTCTATTGGATACTGCAAAGCAATTTTGCAAAGTGGCTATGCCAAATTAAATTCAAAAGCGAGTGAATGTTTGATGTAGGGGAAAGGAATACTCTTAAGGAAGGGATCTCTTTGAAGCTTTGTCTGAATACTTCTTACCTCTCCTGTTTCTTTCTATTCTCAACTGACTAGTTTTAAATTTATCAACAGACTAGGTAGTTTCATGCTGTCTCTTACTTGGACCCCCACAGACCATTTGCAATCTTCTTTTAACCCTCTATAATCCTTTGTGACTTAATAAACTGAAGTATAGTGAATACCTTAAACAGGGGTATTCAAACTACAGCCTCCAGGCCTGTCTTCTATTTTTAAAAATATATTTGTATACAAACACAGGCACACTCATTTATTTACATTCTGTCAATGGCTGCTTTCACTCTGCAGTGATAGAGTTGAAAATTGTGGCAGAAACTTTAGGACCAGCAAATTCTAAAATATTTACTGTTTGGCCCTTTACAGGAAAAGTTTGCCTACGTCTTTCTTAAAACATTGCAAAGATTTAGCATGAAACATATAAATAGAATTTTATAGTAAATACACATTTTTTTCTAATACTCTAAGGCATTAAATACAAACATATATTGATAAAGCAAATGGAAATGGTTGAACATACCTTAGCAAAAATTAAAAACACAAACTGGAGCCTATTATCCAGAGTGAAGTAAGCCAGAAGGAAAAACAACAATACAGTATACTAACGCATATATTTGGAATTTAGAAAGATGGTAACGATAACCCTGTATACGAGACAGCCAAAGAAACGCAGATGTATAGAACAGTCTTTTGGACTCTATGGGAGAGGGCAAGGGTGGGATGATATGGAAGAACGGCATTGAGACATGTAAATTATCATATGTGGGGGGTTCTGGATACCCATGGTGGATTCATGTCAGTGTATGGCAAAACCAACATGATAATGTAAAAAAATAATAATAATAAAATAAAAAAAATAAAAACAACTTGTTAGCAAATTCCTAATGTACTCAATTTTCTTAAAACTACATTCAAGGCCTATTTGAGGCAGTATTTCTCTGCTGAATCAAAGGCAGTGGAAACACAGAGCATGTATAATGTATAATGGATGCTTCAGGAGGGTGCTGATGAAAAATACATGGAACCAAATGGTAAACTTCGAGAAGTTGTTGAAATCCATTGCAGCTATTGTGCACAATTGATAAATAAGTGCTGATAACTAGAACAATATTGGTTTAATGTGTATGCAGTATGTTCAGAGGGGATCATATTTTACAGAAAATTCTGAATATATCTCTTTTTCTTTCTAAGATCTAAACATATATCTGCTACTTAATTCAGTTTGTTTAACTTTTTGCACTGTTTCTTATAGAACACTACTTAAAAGAAACAGGCCTTTCAAAATAGGCCTTTCACTGTAAGCTATAGATTTAATTGAATCTATTTTTATCTGCTTAAAAAATACAGTAAAGATAGATTCATATGATTTATAAGCTCTGTCTTAGAAATGAAAATTATGAAAGCCAAACATATCAGTAATCTATTGCTGTGTAACTACCTCAAAACTCTGTGGCTTGAAACAATCATTTATTACTTAACATCCGTGAAGTTGGGTGGGGCAGTTTGAGGCTGGGGGTCAGCAGATCTGGACTGGGTTTGCGTGCATCTGCTGTCATATCTAAACAGATTGGTGGGTGGACCTGATGCCAAGAAAGGAACACAAAACAGCCTAGAGTGATATTAGAGAACTATTTTGTTTTGGTAAGAGTCTTGTTTATCGCTATTTCTTTTCTTATTTGAATGTTTCGAACAAGGGACTGTTCAGTTATATTTTATCAGAGATTACCTGTTATCCAATGCACATTTCATACTTTTATGATTGCTGGAAAGTATCTTGTTGACTTTGGTTTAAAGATGTGGAAAAATAAACCTCCAGCTTAGTATCCTGGATCTTGAAAATCATAACTTCAGTCATCAGGTTCACTCCTTGAGTGAGCAAACTCCACAAGTATAAATCTACGGCCAAGCAAGGTTAACTCTCTCCATTCATTCTGACAACTTAGTAAGTGAAAACAAGTTAGTTAAGCAAATTATTGTGCTTATAAGTCAATGTAACAAGCAATGTATTTTTCTAGGTTTTTTTAAATTTTTTTCATAAACATGACAGAAGAGTTGGATAAATGGTTTACATGAAATGATGGCTAAGTTGACTGAATATTTTGTTATTGCTAGATCTTGTCTAAATCTAAAAATTTCTAACTGGAGGATATTAAGACCATTTGATTGGGTCAATTGGTTTGCTTGTTTGTTTTTCCCCAACCATTCTTCAATGAATTGAATTTGATGGGAGGATAGAAGATAAGAGAGAAGACAAGTTCATTTCTGTTAAAAAAAAAGAGACCTCAGTGGGTTTTTGTTTATATTTCCTTCCTGTATCATTTGGACATGTTTGAAATATGCAATGAGTCTATCCAGCATCTGGCTACTACTTTAAAACTAAGTGCCATGAGGACTTCATAAATAGCAAAATCACTGAACTTTTTTCCCCTAAAAGAGCAAGATGCTAATCAGTAACCATGTATAGCCCTCAGACAATAGGCAGCCTCTGACAGAACAGAACAGTTTACACTTGAAGTACTTTCAGCCTATCATTAACTACAAGGACCTTGCAATGAGCAAGAACTTTCAAAAGAAAAAGAAAAAAAACTAAGATTATTGCAGGTTGCTATGTATTAATAATAATTTCTTTTTGATTATTAAAGAAAGGGGATTCTCACTCTTGGGGGAACTTGGGTTTCTTTGAAAGCCATGATGGCTGCACATGGAATCCAGTTCTTCTTTGGAAGATTATAAACTAGAGATCCTCACACAGGTTCTGTTTCCCCGGCACACACCATATTTTCAGTAAGATTCTCATAAACAATTAGGATTTCTATTTCATCTGAAAAATCAAAATATCTACTTCTGGGCAATCAACACATCTGTATTTCTATATTGCAAAGTTGTCTGGATCCCTGTAGCAGCACCTTCATTTGGTCACACTCCTGTGACATTAGACCCTGTTGGCCTGGGGACCGTGTCACTCATTCACCTTATCTGCCTAGTCCCTGGAGGCTTGTGTGTCTGAGTCATCTGTGTCACTGTCAGTCTGTTGTTCTTTCTCATTCCTTTCATCCAGGGCAAATACCATGAGGGGCATGGCGTCACAGAACTCAAGTGAGTGATTTCATCTTTGGAGCCCATAGTCTCCCATGATGCCATGCCAAGGCTATGAGCTTGCCTGATGACTGATCCCAGCTCACAGCCTGGATCTAGCTCGAAGTGTCCTCAACTACTCTGACTCTCCTGGGATCTCTCAACCCACTCTGCACTTGCAGTTAGATTTATATCACTTTGTCTTTAGATTCATGGAACCAAAATGAACATGAATATGGAAGAAAACTGAGGTGTAGAAACCGTGAGGATGTTCCTGACATAGCCAAGTTCTGAGTGGAGAAGTTAGGCAGTAAGCTTTATTGGTCAATAATCAGTTCCTATAGATTACTTTTAGTTTTAAGATCTTGAATGGCAGGAAGTGAACATTTGTACTTTCTTATTTCTGCTCTGGGTTTAGCCTACAGCTAGTAACACAGGACCCTGTGCAGCCTGTGGTCCAAGATCCAGCAGCACTGGCAAAATCTGAGAGCTTGTTAGAAATAAAGACTCTCTTTATTCCAGACTTCTTGAATCAGAATCTGTATTTCAACAAGATCCCTAGATGATTCATACAATGCTTATTAGAGTTTGAGAGGCACTGCTGTTTACACAGAGAACTCTCAAATAAAAATGGAACATAATATAGGTTGATCACAAAACAAGGTAGCTAAAAATTCTATGCTTTCATTACAAGAATTTCATGGAGTTCCCTCCTGCCTTCAACACAGAGGAGTATGTGATTTTTCTGTTTTATTCATTGAGCGCCTCCTAAGATTTTGTTTGAAGAGAGGGTTGCAGAGGTTAAAAAAAGTCCATAACAAAGCAAATCAGTTTTTATGCCTTAATCTGAATAGAGAAAATAGAGGAATAAGGTGGGATTCATTAGGCAAAGTTCTGTAGAGTAAGATGGTAAATTTGAATGACACGTTGATGGATACTGAGAGGCACACCTAGTCACCATGTAGAATTGGAATTATAACTTTAATCTGAAGGAGCTTGCATTATTGTGGTTGCTGTGACATATTTTCTAGAATGATGGGCATTTCTCTTTCTTCTTCCCTTTAGTTGTCACCCAGCTTTCCTTCTTTCCTTCTCCCTTGCTGTATTTTTGTTGCTATTGCCCATATCTATATTTGACTCTCAATATCTCACATGTTTGACTGATTTGCTTATTCTGATAATCCAAGATTATCTGGTCTTTCAGCACAGAAAAACATGACTATTTTTGGTTAGAAGTGGGATGCATCCCTGATGTGATATTTAAATGCCATTGTGTACAGAAGAAGGGTTGGGGCTAGGGTACACCCTTTCTTTCCCATCCTACCCTACTCATACAACACACTCTGAATTGAAAGGGTTGCTTATACTCTCTGATACCATTTGATAGAGCTTTGAACTGCCTGGAAGATCCATTAGGGTGACATTTACTCACAAAGTTAGGCACAAAAGAAATAGGGTCTTGACATTAATAGGTTAGTTTTTATCCATGTTAAAGTATTCTGGAAACTGAAGTGATCATGGCTAGGCATTCTGGGTAGATCTGTATGACTAGGTGAGGGTTTCCAAAAATACATCTTTTATTGTGTGTGGTATTAATAGAACACAGCATTGCACATGACATTCCAATATTTTTCATAATATTTATGGGTATTCAGATGTAGCTTGTTGAAAGAAATTACCTTTTTCCAGATTACAAGAAAAATAAAATATGAAGCTTTAGGTAGAATATTAAATATTGAATTTGTATAAACATTCACATGAAATGTATTAAATATATTTAATAAATTTACTTCCAAGAACATAATGCTTTATATCAGGTATTTATGTTTGAAATAGCTGTGAGTGATTTTTGAGGAAGACTATTTAATGATGGTCTCTTTCAGTTATTTATCATCACAGGTAGATGGTATTAGATATCAGGAGTGTGTGTATCACTATTTTCTCCATTTGACTACAACTCTTTTCCTTGCTATTGACTAAAATTTAGTTTCTTTAAATTATACATCAAGGGACTTGTAATTCTCAAGTTTTAATGATTTTTGATTTGTTCTTTTCTTCCAAGTGAAAATATAATGTTGAAAATACTTGTGATAATGCATGCATATTGATTTTTTTGACTTTTTTAATATCAACTATTTTAAAATAATGATGAAAATTTTATTTAAGCACACATAGATACTATTCTACTAGTATTAAAAATGTTCATTCAGGAGGCCAATAAAATTCTTATTAAGCATTTTTGATGAGTCTTCCCAATTTCAGTTTTTCAAAGTTGATTTATTGTTTTGAATCTATAAGTTTTGTCTGGAAATAATATAATTTTATATGAATTTTGCAATATTTAACTAAATGTATTCTGGTGCTCAAAAATGTGAGAGAAGTAAAGCCACTTTTTTTCTTAGCTTTTCCAAGGTATGACAGACAAATAAGAATTGCATTTAAAAAACATATTTAGATTGTACTATATAATATTTTAACAGTATACAATATTATGTTTTACAAAACATACATATATTATAAAATGATTACCAAAATTAAATGACAAGTTAATAAATCCACCACCTCACATGGTTACCTTTTTGCAATATTTTGTGGTGAGAATACAAGGTCTACTTTCTTAGCACATTTCAAGTACACAGTGGTTGTGGGTTGTGGTTTAATTGCTAAGTCGTGTCTGACTGTTGTGACTTCAAGGACTGTAGCCAGCCAGTCTCCTCTGTCCATGAGATTTTCCAGGCAAAAGTACTGGAGTGGGTTGCCATTTCCTTCTCCAGGGGATTGAACCTGGGCTTCCTGCATTGCAGGCAGACTCTTGCATTGCAGGTTGATTCTTTACCCACTTATCTATGTGGTATTACTAACTATTATTACAAGCCTAGGGCCTCTCTGGTAGATCAGACGGTAAAGAATCCGCTTGCAATTCAGGAGACTGGGTTGGATCCCTGGATTGGGAAGATCCCCTGGAGGCAGGCATGCAATGCACTCTTGTATTCTTGCCTGGCAAATCTCCATGAACAGAGGAGCCTGGAGGGCTACAGTCCATGGGGTCGCAAAGAGGCTTATACGACTCAAGTACCTTAGCATGCACTTACTCTACTTAGATACATAGAATTTATGTATCTATCACTAGAAATATTTACCCTTTGACCAACACCTTGCTGTTTTCTCACCCCTGCCAACCCCCAGTCCTTGGCAAGCCATCTGGTTCTATGAGTTTGAAATTTGTAGATTTCAAGTATAAGCGAGATCTTAGCATTCGCCTTCCTCTGTTTGGCTTATGGGCTTCCCTGGTGGCTAGAGAGTTAAGAATCTGCCTGTAATGCAGGAGACCAGGTTCCATCACTGGGGTGGGAAGAACCCCTGGAGAAAGGAATGGTAACCCAATCCAGTATTCTTTCTGGAGAATTCCATGGACAGAGAAGCCTGGAGGGCTATTCTCCATGGGGTCTCCAAAGAGTCTGACTTTATCACTTAGCATAATGTCCTTCAGTTTGGCCCATGTTTTACAAATAGCAAGATTTCCTTCCTTTTTGTAATTGAATAATACTCTATTGTACATATAAACTACATCTTTTTAATATGTTTATCTGTTGAAAAATGCTCAAGCTGTTTCCATATCGTAAATAATGTTGCAGTGAACATGAGAGCAAAGCTATGTCTTTGAGGACTAATTTCATTTTCTTTGGATATATACCCAGAAGTGCAATTGCTGCATAATATGATAGTTCTATTTTTAATTTTTTGAAGCAAGTTACTTATTGAAACCAAAATTTAAAAATACTTTGGATTTAGTGATAATGGTGTGCTCTTACAATTATTAATAGTTTCTTGAGCTCCACCGAATAATATTGTAAAAAAAAAAAAGAAAAAA
Organism: Antilocapra americana; assembly: GCA_007570785.1. NCBI lineage: Eukaryota > Metazoa > Chordata > Mammalia > Artiodactyla > Antilocapridae > Antilocapra > Antilocapra americana. The sequence continues at coordinate 7,916,290 of ML660200.1, read as the reverse complement.
ATGTTTAATAGAAAACCATACAGGAAAACATTGATTCATATTTTGTCCTTGACCACACTTAAGTTTCAAATATTTTGCTGTCTTGAGACTAGGTGCTAGTGCAGTTTGTGGCAATTTGTTTAGTAACTTTCTATGCAAATATGTCTTAAGTATTAAAGAAAAGATATATCAGAGCCCAAAAGTAGAAATTTGAGACAATCCTCATGTTGTCTAATTATTCAGGTCAGATTTTTTTCATGGTGAATTGTTTGTTTGTCTTGTAAATATGATAGCTTCAGTTTTAATAAGAATAAAATTCCATTTTGGTGAGAAAGCAAGTGTCAGGTAAAAATTAAATCCATGTAAATATAAAGTTATCCAGGGAGATGGGGATCTTTATAGTTTCACAAAATTGATATTCTGGTTGTTGGGCTATTATGTTTAATTTTACTTAATAATGAAAAAATTGAATTTTATAAAATGTGACTTTTATTTTTTATTTTCAGCATTCATTTAATTTTTTTTCCTTTTTTTTGTTATTAGTTTTGCCATACAATGACATGATATTGCCATGGGTTTACATATGCTCCCCCTCCAGAACCCCCCTCCCTCCTCCCTCCCCCTGGGTCATCCCGGTGCACCAGCCCCGGAGCATCACTCCTGGGCTGGCGATTGATTAGACATATGATAATTAACATGTTTCAATGCCATTCTCCCATATCATCCCACCCTTGCCCTCATCCACAGAGTCCACGAGTCTGTTCTATACATCTGCATTCCTTTTGCTGTCTCGCATGCTGGGTTCTCGTTACCATCTTTCTAAATTCCATATATATGCGTTAGTATACTGTATTGTTGTTTTCCTTCTGGCTTACTTCACTTTGGATGATGGGCTCCAGTTCCACCCACCTGAGTAGAACTGATTCAAATGAATTTTTTTTAAATGCTGAGTAATATTCCATTGTGTATATGTACCACAGCTTTCTTATCCATTCATCAGTTGATGGGCATCTAGGTTGCTTCCATGTCCTGGCTGTTGTAAACAAAGCAGCGATGAACATTGGGGTACACGTGGCTCTTTCAATTCTGGTTTCCTCGGTGTATATGCCCAGCAGTGGGATTGCTGGGTCATATGGCAGGTCTATTTGCAGTTTTTTAAGGAATCTCCACACTGTTTTCCATAGTGGCTGTACTAGTTTGCATTCCCACCAACAGTGTAAGAGGGTTCCCTTTTCTCCACATCCTCTCCAGCATTTATTGCTTGTAGATGTTTGGATGGCAGCCATTCTGACTGGTGTAAAGTGATACCTCATTGTGGTTTTGATTTGCATTTCTCTGATAATGAGTGATGTTGAGCATCTTTTCATGTGTTTGTTAGCCAATTTTATGTCTTCTTTGGAGAAATGTCTGTTAAGTTCTCTGGCCCGCTTTTTGATTGGGTAATTTATTTTTCTAGAATGGAGCTGCAGGAGTTGCTTGTATATTTTTGAGATTAATTGTTTCTCCGTTGCTTCATTGGCTTTTATTTTCTCCCATTCTGAAGGCTGTCTTTTCACCTTGCTTATAGTTTCCTTTGTTGTGCAGAAGTTTTTAATTATAATTAGGTCCCATTTGTTTATTCGTGCTTTTATTTCCAATATTCTGGGAGGTGGGTCATGGAGGATCTCATTTAATTTTTAAACATTTATCTTTTTAACCATTTTAATCACTTTTTAGTTTATAATTCAGTGGCATTAAGTATATTCACAGTGCTGTGCAACATCGCCATTATTCAATTCTAGAACTTTTAAAAATGTGACTTTTAAGTGTTCAAGACCTACAGTTTCTTTAATAAACCAACTTAAACTAATTAGGTCCAATTATATTTATTAGAGATAAAAATTTGTTAAATAAACAATAGTTATTATGAAGTTTCCTGAGATTCTGACTGATTTTAAACATCAAAATATAAGATATAAATAACTCAAGAGTTAGAAATCTTGAAAACTAACATTAAAAGAAAAGTCAGTATCTAATAAGAAAAAGTGAAAACAACAGCAATCATATATAACTTCTAGATTAGTGAGAAATCATGAAAGTAAAGCATTAAAGAAATAACAGGAAATGATTTCTATACACTAGCAAAAAGGAGAGCCTTATTCTTATAAATAAATTATAGACCAACTAGGGTTATTCCAAAGAAAGATGCGAGGTATTATTCCCATTAAGTCATTTACTGATGTAATAATTACTGAATTCAAAATGTTACACACAAATGGTATTCAGGTCCTCAAATTTTGAAATGGCTGAAAACATGGCTTTAACTTTTTATTATACTTTACAGATTTAGTCATCAATATGTCTCAGCTGAACTGTATCTCATTTGTTGACACTGGCTGAGTAACTTTTGCTTGGTGGTGAAGTGACAGAGCAGAGTTTGGGACCACCTGGATTTTAAGCCAGGCTCCACCACAGAGTTGTTATGTGATCTTGGGTCAATTTCTCTGTGCCCCAGTTTTCTTATCAGTAAAATGATAGTAGTGGCAATGACTACTATTAATACAAGTTGATTGACATGAGGAATAAATGAGTTTACACATTTATTTCACTTCCAGCCAATGCCTAACATAGAATAGGTACTCAGTATTAGTCACTTTTAATACTACTAAAACTAATAATAGTAATAGTAGTGTATAAAAAAGAGACCCATGATCAAAAGGTAAGTATTGGATTAAAAGAATTCCTTGGTGATACAGTGGTTAGGACTCACATTTTCACTGCAGGGGGCCAAGGTTCAATCACTGGTTGGGGAACTAAGATCCTACAAGCCACACAGTGGGGCTAAAAAAAATAATTAGGGTGCAATCAAGCAACTTTCTTAATCACAGAATTTTCATGTGTTGGTGATGTAGTCACTAAGTCACTGTGATCCCATGGACTGTAGCCCACCAGGCTCCTCTATCCATGGGATTTCCCAGGCAAGAATATTACAGGGAGCTACCATTTCCTTCTCCAGAGGATCTTTCTAACACAGAGAGTGAACCTGCATCTCCTGCATTGCAGTTAGAGTCTTTACCTATTGAGCCACCATAGCTCTTAAAAAATAATAATAATAAATTTATTTATTTTTAATTGAAAGATAATTGTGTTACAGTATTGAGTTGGTTTCTGCCAAGCATCAACATGAATCAGTCATAGGTATACCTATGCCTCTCTGTCTTGAACATCCCTCCCTCCTCCCTCCTCTACTATAGCTCTTAATAAGCCATTAAGGGGGCTTAATGGCTCAATGGTAAAGAATCCACCTCCCAGTGCAGGAGACAGGAAACTCACCTTCTATCTCTGGGTCAGGAAAATCCCCTGGAGGAGGAAATGACAACCCACTCCATTTTTCTTGCCTGGAAAATCCCATGAACAGAGGAGCCTAATGGGCTGCAGTCTGTGGGGTCACAAAGAGTCGGACATGGCTGAGCACACACACACACACACACTCATACACACACAATCTCTAAGGTGAGGGCATAGTTTATAGTGTTTGCTAAATTTATATAACCACAGAACACTAATTTGGCCCAGAAATACCAAGTGAACACTGCCCTGCAGAGCACAGTTTGGAGAACAGCCACCTAGTGGCATCTGCAGGACTAAAGGAGCCTCTGCAGCATTGTTTCACTAAACAGATCCTTCCTGAAGCTCAGTCCCAGCTCTGATCCACATACCTCCATGTCTGAAACCATAGCCTCGTGCTCTTTTTCAAGGCAGGTTTAGCAGATGGTAAATCACGATAGACATATAATACACTTATCAATCATGCTAACTAATTTTGTATCATCTAACACATTAACTCAGTCCCAGATTTTTCTTGGTTCTTTGGAGACCTCTGCCAGTGAGAACATTTGGAACATTTGTTCCTTCAGACACTTTTTGGGTTACGTGTGAATATTTCCATCCTATTTGAAAGTGTTTTCAAAATAAAGCGTGATCAGAAGCTGCTTGAAATGTTTGACCAGAGTCCAAAATCCTCTCTGATGGCTTTGTGAAATGTCATCCGTGCCCAAATCCCTGATGTATTCATAATGTCCCAGCTGTATCTTTCTTTCACACACCTTTATTTTTCACACATCCATTGCATTCTTCTCTCTAGGAAGGAGTACAACCAATATTAAACACTGAGAGAATCTCCCCGGGGACCTGCCAATAGCTGCATAGGCTGTGGGACAAGTTCTGCTGTGTCTAACAGCAATGGTCAGGGCGCAAATGACAGAAGCTTCCTGATCATATCCAGATGAGCAGAGAGGGCTGCATTCACTGTAGCTTGTGTTCTGGCACCCAATCCTTGTTAATACCAAGTACACTTAAAGGGAAAATGAAATTCTTTTTTCCCAAATACCATCGATTCCCAGGGGTGGGGCATAGCAACTAATCCCTATATAAACATGTATCTCATTACTGGGCTTCCCAGATGGCTCAGTGGTAATGAATCCATTTGCCAATGCAGGAGACATGAGTTTGATCCCTTGATCAGGTCGGGAAGATCCCCTGGAGAAGGGATGGCAACCCACTCCAATATTCTTGCCTGGGAAATCCCATGGACACAGGAGCCTGGTGGGCTACCATCCATGGGGTCACAAACAGTTGGACATGACTGAGTGACTGAGCATATCTCATTATCACAGTGCTCAGAAACATTACATTTTAGCTTCTCACGCAGTCAGTGACCTGGCAAGAGAACTGTCTTTCCCTCAACCCCCACCTTGGTTTGGGAACAATTATCTGAATTTGGGCGCACATAAGGTTGGTGGATAAGCTCCTGGAGATAAAAGCACTACAGACCATACACAGCAAATGATTATTTTTAAAGCAGAAATTTGTGCAATAAAATATGCAGGTTCATAAGGGCACATAAACGTGGTTCTGAATAAACTCCAGCATTTATTTGCAGTATCCTTGAACAAGTTTTGTTAACCCTTTAAAGACTTCTCTCAAATGTAAAATCACCCATTGTCAGGACTGAAAGTAATAATGCCTATAAGTGAAGTGAAGTCGCTCAGTCATGTCCGACTCTTTGTGACCCCACGGACTGTAGCCTACCACGCTCCTCCATCCATTGGATTTTCCAGGCAAGAGCACTGTATGTAAAATGCATGTAAAAAATATATGTAAAATCCTTAACAAATGTCTGAACACAGTAAAAGTTCAATAAATGTTATTATTACACTATAACTATCTACTAGAGTTTTATTTTTTAATAAGATCACCATGAATTCTCCACCAGAAACATTATCAGTGAATGCCTTCTGAATGGTCTCTATTGCAGCAATAGCATTTCAGGACATGTGTTTTCTGGAAGGTTAATTTCTCAGCCTCTGGCCACTTCCTGCTCAGAGAATCACCTGCTCTCATGGTCCCATTCTGCATTCAGTAAACTCTCCACATTCACTCTCTGCTTTTGTACACTTCTTGCAAAATGAGCTTGCTCCTGTTGGTGAGCTTTGTCCTACTCTTTCTTGCCTTCATAACTGCACAAGGCTCTTTCCATTGTACCAACAGTTTTGCAGAGAATAAAAGCTTGAGGGAAGGGAGAGGGAGAATAAAACCTCTTATAGGAGGCTTCCTTGAGAAGGTGCCTGCTTACAAGAGCTTCAAGGCCATAGTGAATTCAATGAGACTTGACAGACATTCAGAAAACTACCACTGTGATTTAGGCACAGCCAAGAACAGCTTTGTGGAGAAGGCAAGAGTTAAAGAACTGATAGAATCTGGCTAAGTGGAGAAGTGAGAGGGAACAAGGGAAGGACACTGAGGAGAAATAGTTCTACAGAGTATTGGGAAAAGTCTTGGATTGGAAACTCTAATATCTAGGTTTGATTCATGGTTTTTCTTTTCTAACAGTGCAATTTCCGGAAAAATATTTAAAAACTCTAAGCCTTAGTTAATCTATGGTATAAATATGGACTGGTTAACTTATATGCAGAGTATATCAAGTGAAATGCTGGACTGGATGAAGCACAAGCCAGAATCAGATTTCTGGGAGAAATATCAATAACCTCAGGTATGCAGATGACACCACACTCATAGCAGAAAGCGAAGAACAAAAGAACCTCTTGATTAAAGTGAAAGAAGACAGTGAAATAGTTGGCTTAAAACTCAACATTCAGAAAACTAAGATCATGGCATCCGGTCCCATCACTTCATGGCAAATAGATGGGGAAACAGTAGAAACAGGGACAGACTTTATTTTTTTGGTCTCCAAAATCACTGAAGATTGTGACTGCAGCCATGAAATTAAAAGACACTTGTTCCTTGGAAGAAAAGTTATGACCAACCTAGACAGCTATTAAAAACCAGAGACATTAATTTGCCAACAATGATCTGCCTAGTCAAAGCTATGATTTTTCAGTTGTCACGTATGGATATGAGAGCGGGACTATGCAAAAAAAACTGAGTGTTGAAGAATTGATGTTTTTGAACTGTGTTTGAGAAAATGCTTGAGAGTCCCTTGGACTGCAAGGAGAACCAGCCATTCCATCCTAAAGGAAATCAGTCCTGAATATTCATTGGAAGGACTGATTCTGAAGCTGAAACTCCAATACTTTGGCCATCTGATGGGAAGAACTGACTCATTTGAAAAGACCCTGATGCTCGGAAAGATTGAAGGCAGGAGGAGAAGGGGATGACTGAGGATGAGATCGTTGGATGGCATCACAGACTCAATGGTCATGAGTTTGAGTAAACTCCAGGAGCTGGTGATGGACAGGTGAGCCTGGCATGCTGCAGTCCATGGGGTCACAAAGAGTCGGACATTACTGAATGACTGAACTGAACTGAACTGATGTGGAACTCAGAAAACTTCTGTAAGAAGGTATTTAATAGACATTAGTTGAACTCAATTTTATAGATGAGAGTTTGGAAGACATATTTATTTGTAAGTTTTAAGTTTGATAACATTGATTGTGCACAGCTGTGAGTGCTTGAAAATGTAGTAGAATCTGGATATAAAATAAGCATCAAAATAAACCCATAATATTAAGCAGTTTTCAGGTGCCTACTCTGCCCTGGCAAGGCAGCAGCATTTTGTCCTGTTTCTTACATCTGATTTATATGAAGACTATTTAAAGGCATTTTCCAGAAACCTACTCTACTTGATAGACTTCTGCATGCATAATTATTTGCATTTAAAATTATGTTAACATTTTTCTGAGGACCATAACACACTAATTTTTTAAAGTCCAATTTGTTTATAATTTGGAAAGAAAAAGTAATGAAAGATTGAAAAATCACAAATAACCTTTTCTTCTGCTTCACATTTTCCTTCATGATGTATTCTTTGAAAATACAATTATTAGTTGCTTAATATTATTTTAAAGTATAGACATTGTGTAATTTATTTTGCTGTTCTTTGAATGGAGAATGTTTAGTTTGTACCATTTTCACTGTTGTAATTAAACCTTCAGTGAATATCTTTGGGTAAAAATCAATATCCATAGTGACTCTATTTATTTGAATCTTTAAAGAATATATCTCCTATATTTATAGGTACAAAACACCAACTTGACCCTCAGTTTGTTGAAAAGAAATCTTTCTGTTCATAAAAAGTACCATTTTCCTTACATGCTTGCAGAACTGGTTCATTTCTATTGGCAACCTAAATGGGACCTAATAAACCAAATATGTCATTTCCTTAGGAAAGTTTTATCAATTTTGCTGAAAAGATTTTACATACTGAAGAAAAAATGCATCATCAGACCAAAAGATGTTAGCTAAGTTTGGGAAGAATTAATTTAGATATATAATTCTATAATTTAATTAAATTGCCTTGAAAATAGATTTAATCAATGCTCTCAGACTGGGTGTTCATGAAACAAAAGGTATTTTCTGAAGAACTGATGAGCATGTTGATGTCTTTGATTCAGATTGTTTTTTTTCCTGAATGTGTCTAGCATTCTTGGAAAACAGTTGAAATGTCTCAGGAATATAGAATAATGAATGAATATAAGATTTTAATCATGAATCAGGAAGAATTAACATTTTTCTTCAATAGTTATAGGTACTTTGTATAGGGTTATATATTTTTAATCACTATCTTGATTAAAAAATGTTAATGAATGAAGTTGCAAATGGATTGGTTTGTGCATGCTTATCCAGAAGATTATTTGGCTCCTCAGGGGTTGCTAGTGGTAAAGAATCCACCTGCCAATGCAGGAGGCATAAAAGAGATAAGAGTTTGATCTCTGTGTCAGGAAGCTCCCCTGGAATAAGAAATGGCAACCTACTCCAGTATTCTTGCCTGGAAAATTCCATGGACAGAGTAATCTGGTGGGCTATAGTCAATGGGGCCACAAGAAGCCAGACATGACTGACAATGGACATGGAATTAATAAATTATTTATTCAGTGTCTTTTTTATTTAATAGGAACTATCATATCAGAATTTCTTTATTCTGACATGGTGATGTGTTATATAATTTTATTCCCAAAGCTAATTTTTCATTTTAAACCACATTTGTGTGTGTCCTGTCACGTCAGTTGTGTCCAACTCTTTGTAACACTTTGATTGCAGCCATAGCCTCCTTCAAGGGATCTTCTTCACCCTGGGATCTAACCAATGTCTTCTGTGTCTCCTGCACTTCTGGTGTATTATTTACAGCTGAGCCTCTGGAGAAGTTCAAACTATGTTTATGAAATGTTGAAAGTCCCTAACAGGGGCTGTGAAATGAACCATTACAGTTAGGTTAGCAGTGATCAACTAACCAAAATACTCTGATTTTCTTATAATCGCATAACAGTAGCCACAGTGGTAAGCACACACACACACACACACATAGGTAATTGGAAAATAATAACCTTTTGACCAACATCATTTAGTATTAAAAATGCCTTTTGATTTCAGAGGATAAGAGAAATAATGTTTATATACACATACTCATTTTCTAGAACTCCTAGATACAAATACTTTGCATTTCAATAAATTATTTTTTTCATAAAAAACTTAATAGAAGCTATCTTAAATATAAGCTAAAATTGGTTGCTTTCCAAAGGCAATTAATTATATTAAAAATATCTACTTAAATACAGTTACTGGCACAGACAGTTACAGCTGCAGCATTGAACACACATGGATGTGGCTTTGTGTTAGGGTACAGTCACTGAAACTACAACTTGAGGGGAAGAAAGAGATTCCTCTCTTTGGAAATATGTTATTAAAGATAACAAAGGCTTATCAATCATTGACTGTGTGCCCAGGTGCCATGCTAAGCCCTGGGGATACACACATGAGTAATACATATGTGAGCCTGATATTCCAGAGCCTAGGTTCTGGTGAATAGTAAGATAGTCACACAGCTAATACAAGAAAGAGTATACAGCTGCTGTTTTCCAGGTCATTTAGTCTCTAGCAGGTCATTTGGTTTCTAGACCTGTATCTCAGCAGTAAAATTGGGATGCGGTAGGACAGATTACATGGAAATATGAGGATTGAATGAGATGTTTTATGTCCGAGGCACAGTGATTGATCTATTAAGGACACTCAGTAAGTGTTGGCCAATGTGATGATGGTGATGCTGTTATTTTGAATGTAGATTTCTGCATAAATGCTCTGGGGTGAGTGCCATGTGAGATGCTTAGTGCATGGAGAGGGGGAGAATACTTTCTCGCCTTTGAATAATGAGAGGGTTGGAAATGGGAGGAGGTTTTTGCTATAATACACTTATTAGTGTAGGCAGAGCATCACACGTGGGAAAAGATTCATAACCATCTGGGGAATACAGCTACAGCAGCTAAGAGGAAACAATAAAGACTTGGTGAAAGCAGAATAGCACATATTGAATAGAATGGTCCTGTGTGAAGGGTAGGAAACTAAATGGTATCGGCCTGCTTGAAATTGCTGAGGCAACTAGAGAAAGTCAGCTTCTTTTGGAATCCAAGAAATGGACAGAGGGCAGAGAGGGAAAGGGCAGTGGATAGTGCAAGTGAGGTATGCTGAAGTATATGGAAAACAAAGGAGATACAAGAGTTCAAAGAAGAACGACTCAGAATTCAGAATGGTGGTTTGCTCAGAAGAGAATATGACATGGGCAGGGATGGAAGAGAAGGACTTGCTTTAATGTTCGTAGGAATCAGTAAGAGGAAACTGAAGCTCATAAAGATAAGGGACTGGCCCAAATCTCTCACCAACAAGTTTAGACATCTCATATCAGACAAGATGAAATTTATCAAAATGGGGAACATAATGCAATAAGCCAGCAGAAGACGTTCTTGCTAATTCTGACTTTAAAAGATTAGAGGTGTACTCATTACTACCAAAAAATTTAACATGGAAAGTAAATAATGAATAAAAAGATGGTAGCTAGGTTTTCTTTAATTTTAGTTTGAATTAAGGACAGAATTGAAGAAGAAAGTGGCAACCCACTTCCTTGTCTGTATTATTGACTGGAGAATTCCATGGGCAGAGGAGCCTGGGGGGCTACAGTCCATGGCATCACTAAGAGTCAGACATGGCTGAACGATTAACACAAGGACAGAATATTCCTATCTTACAATCATGGAGCAAGATAGAGGACAAACTGAAGATTTTCCACAAGTGAGAAGAAAGGTAAACACACTTCCACTTTACCATGAGAGATGGTTAAAATCATCTGGTAGGTGGAATTCTGAATTAGAAGACCTGGCTTCTAGTGAAATTTCGGTGAAATTTTAGGGAGTAATCTGCTTTTTCTGGATCTTTGTTTCCTCATCGATACATGTTATATAAAAAATATTCTTGTTTATATTTCAATGATTTCATTTTATTAAATATTTAATCACCTATTTAAGTGAAGCATACTGCAAGGGTTTAGACCAGTGACAGATAAGTGCAGACAGGACTAAGACAAGTATCCATCAGTGAAAAAATAGTAAGAGCTGAACTTTGGAGCCAGACTACTTGGGTTCAAATCCTGAGCAAGTTTCTCAACTTCCTATGCCCCAGTTTCCTCATCTGTAAAATGGGGACAATAATATTATATTCCTCATAGTGTTTGTGAGAGTTAGTTAAATTAATGTGTATAAGACTGTTGATAGCAAGGCTCTGCACATGAGGAGTGAAAAACTTCTAAGCCTTATGGAAGAGATGGAACTAATGTGAACTAGGTGTTGAGAGTAAAGATTTGGAAAGAGATTCCAGGCAAAGCACAAAGCATATGGAAAGATAAAGGCAAATATGGTTTGGTACCAATCACAATATTTTCTAGAATATAAAGGAACCAGGACTGAAAAAGTGCTGCCATTTGTTTCTCAGTTCACTTTAGGTTAGTCAATCAGTCATGTCCAAATCTTTGTGACCCCATGGACTGCAGCACACTAGGCTTCCCTGTCCATCACTGATACCCGGAGCTTGCTCAAACTCATGTCCATTGAGTTGATGATGCCATCCAACCATCCCATCCTCTGTCATCCCCTTCTCCTGCCTTCAATCTTTCCCAGCATCAGGGTCTTTTCCATTGAGTCAGTTCTTCCCATCAAATGGCCAAAGTATTGGAGTTTCAGCTTCAGAATCAGTCCTTCCAATGAATATTCAGGACTGATTTCCTTTAGGATGGACTGGCTGGATCTCCTTGCAGTCCAAGGGACTCTCAGGAGTCTTCTCCAATACCACAGTTCAAAAGCATCATTTCTTTGGTGCTCAGTTTTCTTTTAGTCCAAGTCTCACATCCATGCATGACTACTGGAAAAACCATTGCTTTGACTAGATGGATGTTTGTTTGCAAAGTAATATCTCTGGTTTTTAACATGCTGTCTAGGTTGGTCATAGCTTTTCTTCCAAGGAACAAGCGTCTTTTAATTTCATGGCTGCAGTCACCATCTGCAGTGATTTTGGAGCCCCCCAAAATAAAGTCTGTCACTGTTTCCACTGTTTCCCCACCTCTTTGCCATGAAGTGATGGGACCAGATGCCATGATCTTAGTTTTCTGAAGGTGGAGTTTTAAGCCAGCTTTTTCATTCTCCTCTTTCACTTTCCTCAAGAGGATTTTTAGTTCTTTGTCACTTTCTGCCATAAGGGTAGTGCCGTCTGCATATCTAAGGTTATTTTTATTTCTCCTGGAAATCTTGATTCCAGCTTGTGTTTCATCCAGTACATCATTTTCACTTGATGTACTCTGCAAATAAGTTAAATAAGCAGGGTGACAATATACAGCCTTGATGTACTTCTCTCCAGAATTGGAACCAGTCTGTTGTTCCATGTCCAATTCTAACTGTTGCTTCTTGGCCTGCATACAGATGTCTCAGGAGACAGGTCAGCTGATCTGGTATTCTCATCTCTTGAAGAATTTTCCACAGTTTGTTGTGATCCACAGAGTCAAACTCTTTCACATAGTCAATAAAGCAGAAGTAGATGTTTTTCTGGAACTCTCTTGCTTTTTTAATGATCCAACGGATGTTGGAAATTTGATCTCTGTTTCTCTGCCTTTTCTAAATCCAGCTTGAACATCTGGAAGTTCACAGTTTACATATTGTTGAAGCCTTGCTTGGAGAATTTTGAGCATCACTTTACTAGCGTGTGGGATGAGTGCAATTGTGCGGTAGTTTGAACATTCTTTGGCATTGCCTTTCTTTGGGATTGGAAAGAAAACTGACTTTTCCAGTCCTGTAGCTACTACTGAGTTTTCATTTGTTGACATATTGAGTGCAGCACTTTCACAGCATCATCTTTTAGGATTTGAAATAGCTCAACTGGAATTCCATCACCTCCACTAGCTTTGTGCATAGTGATACTTCCTAAGGCCCACTTGACTTCACATTCCAGGATGTCTGGCTCTAGGTGAGTGATCACACCATCGTGGTTATCTGGGTCATGATGTTTTTGTACAGTTCTTCTGTATATTCTTGCCACATCTTCTTAATATCTTATGCTTCTGTTTGGTCCATACCATTTCTGTCCTTTGTTTCCTACCATTTCTGTGCCCATCTTTGCATGAAATGTTCCCTTGGTATCTCTGATCATCTTGAAGAGTTCCCTAGTCTTTCCCATTCTGTTGTTTTTCTCTATTTCTTTGCATTGATCACTGAAGAAGACTTTCTTATCTCTCCTTGCTTTTCTTTGGAACCTCTGCATTCAAATGTTATATCTTTCCTTTTCTCCTTTGCCTTTAGCTTCCTTTCTTTTTTAAGCTATTTGTTTCTAGTATAGAGATTTCCTAAGGCTTCCCTGGTAGATCAGCTGGTAAAGGATCTGCCTGCAATGCAGGAGACTTCAGTTCAACACCTGAGTTGAGAAGATTTCCTGGAAGAGGGCATGGCAACTCACTCCAGCATTCTTGCCTGGAGAACCCCAATGGACAGAACAGCCTGGCAGGCTTCAGTCCTAGGGGTCATAAAGACTCAGACATGACTGAGCAACTAAGCACATAGAAATTCCTACTGAAAAGTTTAGGAATTCTCTCATGCCTACTGAGCACGTTGTGCCTAATTCTGTGACAGCAGTGAATGAAAAAATGTTGGAGGCTCTTTAAATGGAATGGCATAATAGGCATGACTTTTGGGGAACCTGAAGCTAACAGCGATATTCTAGTTGAATCAACATTTATTGAAGCACCTTATCCAGTTTTTGCAAAAGAAAGGTAAAAGATTATGAGTATTTTAGAGAAACTGTAGTTCAGGTCACCTTCAAAATGTTCAAAACTAGTGATAGAGTGGTTCAATGTTTGGGTCATGAAAAGGAAAACCTTCCCTTTGGGTTTTCTCATGTAAATCACAGGTAAGTGGTGTTGGTCACTGGAGAGGGTTACTTTTATAACTAAATCGCCTGCTTTGTGTAGAGAAATTTTCTATGAGAGCTTTTGTGAAGCTTTGTAGGTCTTTAAAAAAAATCTGTGTTTCTAGATCAAATGGTAATCAGAAAATTTGGGAGAAGGATAATTATTTAATTTCATTTTTATTTGTTGAAATTACAGAAATATTTAAAAATAGATGTGTAAAATTCTTCATGGGTTATTATGCATATATCTTTGCTATACATTTTTGTTGCTCCATAGCATACCACCAGCATAACACCTTTGTAGTGCTTGTATCTGAACAGGCATTGAATCATTATTTTACTCTTGGTCCATTAATTCAGAACTCTTTAAACAGTGCCTGTAAGAATTCAAGTGCATTCAACTCATCTTATCTGCCTTTGTGTTTGCCACTCCATGTGATTAAAGTTTTCTTTTATATCTGAAGGGAACAAATATCTGTAAATATTGCTCTCGCTCTGGAAAACCATTTGTAAGCATTTTAAAACATGTAATCTTTTTTCTCCTTATTCACCCACTGCCCATCATCTTAGGAAATATCATCCATGAAAAACTTATTTCTTAGAAAACTCCAACTATGGTAAAATAATGACTTTAGACATATCAAAACATATCACGATAACTAAGATATAGAATGTTCTTTTACAAGGAACTGTGAAAGAAGATTTTGTTCTCTGTAAAATATCCCAAAAGAATAGACTTGGCCTCAGGTATTGGTATTGGATGTCAACGGTGATAGGTCATTAATAGATAGAGCCATAAACAATTGACTCAAAAGAATTAGGTAAGTTGGCAGCTGGATGATTAACAGTGGATAAGCATCTTGGGTGTCAAGATATAGTAAGGGCTGTTGGATGAAGTAGATGGAATCACCATTTTAGTGGTTTCCCTATTAGCTGAGAAGCAAATGCCAACTCTCTTTCTGTGTGTATGTGTGTGTGTGATATGCAGGTTTTTTTTTTTTTTTTACCTTTTCTCTTTTAAAAAATTCATATTGTTCTTTGATAAGCTCTTACTCTATTTGGGCAGGACTGATATTGATATCCCTTGTATCACTATCATTCAGTGAAAATAAAAACCATACAGATATTTTTAAAAAGATACTTTTTTAATAAGGACACTGGTTAAAGAAAGGTTGAAAGACTAGCTCTTAAATTCTACCAGACTGATGCCTGCAGAAAGCAGCTACCACCTCTGTGATCAAGAGGGTAGATAGGGGAAGGTTTGGTGTTATTAGAACCAAGAAGCTTGGAGGAAAGAGTCATGAAGTTGAGATCTGAAAATCTGCAGGAAAGACATTTTGTTCAGTTGGTGGTACTAAATTATAATAGGAACTCAAAGAAGTAACATTGTAGAACTGGTTCCTAGACTTCTAAGCAGATGCATTGCCACCATTTCTCCTGTCTCTAAAGGGTCCCAATGAAGCTGGCTTGAGAAGAGCTAAAGAAGGGGAAGAACTGAAGCCAGCTGTTACGATCATGGCAAAGGGTCATTGTTGGAGTGACACCTGAGGGAACAATAAGAAAAACTGGAAGAAGAAAGTCTCTTATTTCTTCTCCAGCCTTCTGGCCTCTTAGTACCATTGGCAGAGTCTGACATGGAAATGACTAGCAAAGGAGGGAGAGATTTGCTGAAGCCTGGCCTCAGCATAACCAAGCAGCTATAGAATGGTGGGTGTTGACCTGAGAGACAATAGGTTAGTTAGAGAAAAAATCTTTTCGCCAAGTTTTACTATTACAAAGTATTTCTTATAGAAGTATGTGGAGCCTCTAGAACTATGAATGAACATATATATAGAAGTGATGTGTCTAAGAATAAGATGAGTGGTAAACTATAAACTAGGATAATGGAAAGGATTTAAAGAGGAAACAAATATCTCTCTCAACCCATGATGACTCAAGAAATTTGTTTAGTCCTTCAGCGATCTCACCTTCTTTCATCATCCTAATAGCCTTTTTTAAGGACATGGTACTAGTGTTTTGTTACAAATGAAAAAAAATTATGCTCAGAGGATTTAAGTAATGTCAGCATGCCGAGTTTAAACAATAGGATGGACGTGTGTGTGTGTGTGTGTGTGTGTGTGTGTGTATGTGTTCCTGAAAGAGATCCTCAATATTTATCATTTTAGGCAATTAGGTGGAAGATGTAAGTAGTTAAAACAAGACAAAGAGAGGCCGTCTGGGGGGGAAGTAAAGATAGATCTGACATCTTCTGCCTTTATGGAATAAAAGCTTGTCATACTGCAGATCAGTTCCTGTGCTGATAATTCAAAATAAATTTCCTGAAATGAGGTCTCCTGTAATAATGCTCTATCACTGTGGAACTTTTCTGTTGTCAATCAAACTTCTGCCAGTGTTCATACAATCCTGTGTTCTCTGAAGAGCCAACTCCCACTCAGAATTTCTGACTCATCTCTTGTCACCTGCTCTGGGAAGAGTTTTCTAGCTCCTCTCCTTTTGGGCCAACTTTTGAGACCATTAGGCACACTCGTTTATGTTTTAAAGCCTTTGAAAATTTCAGCTATGGCATAAATTATTCTATTTCTACTCAAAATGGAGAGACGAGAGCAGAAACTATCCATTGGTTATTGCTGGATTTCTGGACGCTAATAGAAACCTAACATACAGCAGGCACTTAGTCAATATTTGTTGACTCCTATTGACAGAATTGAAGGATTTATGAGGAATCCTGATCAAGTTCCTAAATATTTTAATTACCCTATTGAACACATTCTAGGAAAAAAAATTCCTAAATCAGGCTTACACTTTGTGTGAGTGTAATATACACTTGCCTGAATGATGAACTTTGATGGCAACAGAAGTTCCATGGTATTAAAATGTTTATGTCTGCCATATTCACAACTCACCATCACTTAATTATTTGGGTTAAATTTTTGAAAGCCCTGATAAAACGCCAATTTGAAACAATCATACCAATATATCATATGAGTCTCCCAATTTTCTGCTAAATGGAAACCAGATTTGAATCTTTACAGCTTAACACTAAAAGTCTAAGACCTGCCCACTCTGCCTCACAGTTTTATTCAGATAACAAGTGCCTCAAAAGAAAAATAGGATATTGATTGGTCTCCAGGATCTAGGAAAAGTGAAAGAATAAAGAGTGAGAGAAAGATAGAAAGGAGAATAGACTTCATGCAGTTGAAACAAAAAGAGTTACTCTGAAATATTTTTGGTCTTTGGATTATCCAAGTGAAAGGAGCCCAGGAAAGTAATTTGACAGTGAAGAATATTATGGCATGGATAAGAACAGCAAAGGGCCATAATGAATGGTTTGTAACTGAGGGCCACAGACAGAGAATTGGAAAGATTTTCCATACGCACCTTAACTATGACCAGGCAGTTGGCTTATAGAAAGAGCTGCCATTACAAGACGATCAGTCACTTAACTTTCTAATGAATGACTTCAGGTCTCCTAACATTTCTTGATGAGAGTGAAAGAGAAGAGTGAAAAAGTTGGCTCAAAGCTCAGCATTAAGAAAACTAAGATCATGGCATCTAGTCCTATCACTTCATGGCAAATAGATGAGGAAACAGTGGAAACAGTGGCTGACTTAATTTTTTTGGGCTCCAGAATCACCACAGATGATGATTGCAGCCATGAAATTAAAAGACACTTACTCCTTGGAAGGAAAGTTATGACCAACCTAGAGAGCATATTAAAAAGTAGAGACATTAGTTTGCCAACAAAGGTCCATCTAGTCAAGGCTATGGTTTTTCCAGTGGTCATGTATGGATGTGAGAGTTGGACTATAAAGAAAGCTCAGTGCAGAAGAATTGATGTTTTTGAACTGTGGTGTTGAAGAAGACTCTTGAGAGTCCCTTGGGCTGCAAGGAGATCCAACCAGCCCATCCTAAAGGAGATCAGTCCTGGGTATTCATTGGAAGGACTGATGTTGAAGCTGAAACTCCAATACTTTGGCCACCTAATACGAAGAGGTGACTCATTTGAAAAGACCCTGATATTGGGAAAGATTAAGGGCAGGAGGAGAAGGGGACAACAGAGGATGAGATGGTTGGATAGCATCACCGAATCAATGGACATGGGTTTGGGTGGACTCTGGGAGTTGGTGATGGACAGGGAGGCCTGGGATGCTGCTGTTCATGGGGTCGCAAAGAGTCGGACATGACTGAATGACTGAACTGAACTGAACTGAACATTTCTCTTCATAGGATTATATAGTAGTTAAGTGTGGGAGGTCTGTACATAAATCTAAAAAATATGTTTTATCTTGGCTCTACCGTTTATGAACTTCGTGACCATTTGAGTCTAGTTTTTTAACTTTTCATCTTCTTCAAATTTTGTATCTTAAAATGAAGACAATGATAGCATTTCTTTCAAAAGGTTACTGTCAACAATAAGGAAATAATACATGAGCAATACTTATCCCATGGGGACCAGGAAGATCCCCTGGAGAAAGAAATGCAACCCACTCTAGTATCCTTGCCTGGAAAATACTATAGACAGAGAAGCCTGGCAGCTGGAGTCCATGGTGTCACAAAGAGTTGAACGTGACTCAGCAACTAAACCACAACAAAACTTATCCCAGGAGTAATGGTTAATGTTCAGTTAAGGCTTACAGTTTAACATGTTGTGATTATTAGTTTCCAGTTCTTGCAGGTACATCCTTCAACTTTGTGTTTTATATATCAAAAATAGCTTCCCTGCTGGTTCAGACTGTAAAGAATCTGCCTGCAATGTAGGAGTTTGATCCCTGCATTCAACCTGGGTTTGATCCCCAGGTGGAGAAGATCTCCTGGAGAAGGGAATGGCTACCCACTCCAGCATTCTTGCCTAGAGAAGTTCATGGACAGAGGAGCCTGGCAGGATACAGTCCATGGGGTCCCAAAGAGTCAGCAACAACTGAGGGATTAAAACATAGCTGTGTACACACACACACACACACACACACACACACACACACACACACACACATTTTGAAGGGCTTCCCAGGTGGTAATAGTTGTAAAGAACCTGCCTGCCAATTCAGGAGACATAGGAAACATGGAATCAATCCCCGGGTTGGGAAGATATCCTAGAGAAGGGCATGGCAACCCACTCCAGTGTTCTTGCCTAAAGAATCCCATAGACAGAGGAGCCTGGAAGGCTACAATCCATTGGGTCACAAAGAGACACAACTTAAGTGACTTAGCACACACACACATGTATTTTGAAAGATTCCTAATTATTATGAACGTCTGCTTCCTGGGACCTAGGAAATAATCACTAATTTTCCCAAAGCTGCTAAACATCTACCATATTCTAAATGACCTTTATCAAGTGCTGTCCTAGTCTGGGGAGGCGGGGGAGTGACTTGAAGGTGAAATACCCTGTTAGCAATTCCCCAGGTGAATGGAAAATTTAAAATAATATTCTAATGATTCATTGTACATTACTACGCCCCATTAGGTGCCTACATTACATCTTAGGGCACAATCAATATCTGTCATCTTGCTTATGGCTTTGGTGCTAGAGCTGTTCAATTTCATTTTGCAACTCTCATGCCCATGAAGCTGTAGTTCAGGTGTCATATGATAAAATATTGCTCAGAAGTACATATTCACTCCTAAAGCAGAGTGGGAAATAATTAATGAAGAAGGTGTCTTTCCATCTGGTCAAACACCATTAAAGTGAGGATGCAATTGATATGAGAAAAAAGTGAGACCAACATTTTAGGAAACTTTTTGGTGAATCCTAATGAGAACATATGAGTGTATGTCTCTGTGTGTGTCTGTGTTTGTGTGTGTGTCTGTGTGTATTCTTTAAAATTCTTTTAAGAGCATTTTTCAATGTTTAAACTAGATTTCTATGTATTAGATGTTGATATAGATAAAGGAGTCTATCTATTATATAAGGAGATGTATTGGTATGTAGACATGTGCTTTCTTTTTGTTAAGAATTAAAAAAAAAATATTCAGTTTGAGGCTGTGGTAAAGCTAACAGGAGATCCCAAAGAAGCAATGAGTAAGTAACATACTGGTTGCAATCATTCTAAACAAAACTAGTGAGTTAGCTAAATAGCCTATATTTTGAGCTGTTTTCTTTCAGAATTGGAATGCAGTTGACTGCTCCTTCTCTTTCTCATGTGAGTGCTTTCCTAGAGACATCCAGAACAAACTCCAGTCAAAATATCTCTGCACATTCTACCAAGTGGAAACTCATTTGGATTAAAAGAGACCCTCACTATGATTCAGACACACTTGAAAGGGTTAAACCCATCATCTGGTGACTCATTCTTCAGTATGAATTTTTAAAAATGTTAAATGCATGGTTTCTTTCCAAATTGAAATCAGACAGAAAAGTGAATTTTGCTCAAGAGAGAGGCAATGGACCCCCATTAGGATTTTGGAACACCATGGGACTGGCCAGGCCAGGGTCCCTGTCACAGTGGGGAGTTTTGGGTAGACAGAAGACAATATGAAAGGGTGTTTATATTTGTGTGTGCATGTGTGTGTGTGTGTGAAGTATAAACAGGACAAAGAGGGCTCTAGAAATAGATGTGTGAGAGCTTCAGCAATGAATTCAGCTGGCATCACTCTTATGTTTCAGATGCTGTATATACTTTTTGCAGTGACTCTGGAAAATCACCAGTAACATACTGCCTCACACACATAAACACTCTAAGTGTTCTTACATGTCCAACTTTATTAAAGGAGGGATGTGCACAATTTCTGGAGAAGGAAATGGCAACCCACTCCAGTGTTCTTGTCTAGAGAATCCTGTAGACAGAGGAGCCTAGTGAGCTGCTGTCCATAGAGTTGCATAGAGTCGGACACAACTGAAACGACCTAACATGCATGCATGCACTAGAGAAGGAAATGGCAACCCACTCCAGTATTCTTGCCTGGAGAATCCCAGGGATGGAGGAACCTGATGGACTGCTGTCTATGGGGTCGCACAGAGTCAGACATGACTAAAGCGACTTAGCAGCAACAGCACAATTTAGTACACTTGGTGACATTTGTTTGGGAATTAAAGAAAACTCCTATGACAGTGGCTTTCTTTGACATAGGGAAGGGTTTGTCCTAACAATAACTGTGAAAAAGTGGCTTAATCTGACCTTTCATATCTAATAATGTACTTTATAATCAGAGTTTACTGGCTGGGAGATTTGATAGACTGTAGCTTATAATAATTCATTTGATTTCTTTTAAAATCTTGAGAAATTTAATTATCTTGACACTGATATAATATTATACTTCAGAGGAGGCACTTTTTGAGTTTTAGAATACTGAACTGAGACTCTATGGAAGATACACTGAAACTGGAGCAAATTTTTTTGAGTTTGATAAAAAGAGGAGAAGGATCTGGTGGCTCAAATAACATATTGTTCTATTAGCATGGCTGTGGGAAAGGAACAAAAAGTGGGGATAAGGTAAAGGCAAGTGAAACCATCATATGGAAACATGAATTCTCATTGGAATCATCTCAGAATGCTACAGGCAATTGTAAACCTTGCTGAGATAAATTGGAGTAACCTGTTCTTTTCCTTTATGCTGGATATTGTCAGAGTTTTGCACTATGAAATATAAGACACTAGCAAGGTTTTTTTTTTTTTAAAAAAAAAACAATTATTCATCAGTTTATATTTTTATATAGCTGTAGAGGATGGTAGAATAACTCTAATGTATTTTAGAATGCCTATGAGGAGGAAGAGAGTGACAAGCAGTGAAAAATTTACTTTGATTTTTTAGAATAGATATGTTTTAATCAAGTGTAGTAAAGTGAATCCTCTGTTTTCTTTGTCATTTGTCACAGACTCAGGTACTGCTCCCTCCTCACTGTCACAGTAAGTAGTTAATGTCTGTCTGTAACTTAGAACTAGTGTGGTTGTTCTTTATTGTCTGGATTTCTGACTTCCTCAGTTCAGGCCTAAAAATTAGAATTTTGCTGAAATGTACAGAATTATTCAGTAAACTGCTATTCAATTCTCCTTTCCTTTGTCACTTCCTGTTTATAACTCATTTGTTGCTATGAGACGAATGTTCTTTAAACACCACTTTGTTTTTTGAGTCATTTCTTGTTGAAGAACCTAATCAGCATACCATTGCTTCAGGTAATCTGAATTTTCCTTCCCAGATTTCAAAGTGAAAGTGAAAGTGAAGTCATTCAGTCGTGTCTGACTCTTTGCAACCCCATGGACTATAGCCTACCAGATTCCACCATCCATGGGATTTTCCAGGCAAGAATACTAGAGTGGGTTGCCATTTCCTTCTCCAGGAGATTTTGCCAACCTAGGGATTGAACCCAGGTCTCTGGCATTGTAGGCAGATGTTTTTACCATCTGAGCCACCAAGGAAGTCTCTCCCAGATTTCAAAGTCATCCTCTATTTCGTTCTGCTTGATCTCACCTTGATTTCCTGCCCCTCCTCTACTCAAAATGTATGTTTCCTCCCCACTGAAGGCCTTTTCCTCACTGTCACCCATAGTCTGCATGCCATTCCCTTTGTTACTGCTTTTCCCAAGAGCACCCACCCAGTCTTCTTCATACCTACCTATGTGACAACAGAATAGGGAACATGCACTGAAACTTGCCAATGTGCCAGTCACTGTTCTTAGCACATGCCATGGATTGTGCTATTTAAGCTTTTAAAAAATATTTATTTATTTGGATATGTTGGGTCTTAGTTGCAGCACATGGAATGTTTTGTTGCGATGCATGGGCTTTTTGTCAGCCAAAAATAGCCTGACATACAGGCTTAGTTGCCCAATAGCATGAGAGATCTTATTTTCCCAACCAGGGATCAAACTCATGTCTCCTGCATTATAAGGCAAATTCTTAATCACTGAACCACCAGGGAAGTCCCAAGTGCTATTGAATTTTTATAACAACCTTGTAAGGTTGTAAGGTAGTTTTACTCCCCATTTTACAGACGAGGAAACTGAGGCACAGAGGAGTGACTTGCCTAGTAACACAGTTGTTGAGTCACTCAGCTGGGATACACTTTCAGGCTGCCTGCCTCCTCATCCTCCTCTCTCTACCTCTGTACCTTCTGCCACCCTCTGCCTCTCACCTTCACAGTCTCAGCTCTGTCTTCCAGTTCATACTGACCTCCTCCATTATGAACAGGTATGGAAGCTGTGTTCAAAGTCGTACAGTGTATCATTTCACTTAACCTGTTTTATGCCTTTATCCCCCTGGGCAGTTATATAGCAACATGTCTTAAAAAGCTTTCCATGCCTCATTCTCAGTTCAGTTCAGTTCAGGCACTCAGTTGTGTCCAACTCTGCTGCCCCATGGACTGCAGCACACCAGGCTTCCTTGTCCATCACCAACTCTGGAGCTTACTCAAACTCATGTCCATTGAGTTGGTGATGCCATCCAACCATCTCATCCTCTGTCATCCCCTTCTCCTCCTGCCTTCAATCTTTCCCAGCATCAGGGTCTTTTCCAGTGAGTCAGTTCTTCCCATCAGGTGACCAAAGTATTGGAGTTTCAGCTTCAAAATCAGTCCTTCCAATGAATATTCAGGACTGATTTCCTTTACGATGGACTGGCTGGATCTCCTTGCTGTCCAAGGGATTCTCAAGTCCTCATTCTACTTTCTTTCTAAAATAATATAGGGTCCCAGCTCATGGAGGAGCTCATTTAGTACTCATTTGTTGTTGACAGATAGTTTGAAGGTAACTGTCCTCCTCTTCAACTATAAAATGATTATCTTGACCTTATAATTCACTCTGATTGTTTAGACCCAGTACCTTCAAGTCTAGGATATACTATAAAGTGTTATAAAGTCCACACATAGGATCTACAAAGTGGATCTTAACTGAGGTGTCAATTGACCAGCATTTGACCATGCTTTCTAAGTTGGGCTCTGATAGATCTGAATTATCCAGTTTTCATTTGACATTTTTCTGAAAGAATTAAAAAAAATACTCACTTAAAAATCACATCACACGAACCAAAAAAATCATACTGTTTGTGATTTTATATATATATGATATATATAGTCATATATATATATATATATATATACACGCACACTCATATATGCTCATGGACATATTCTACATAAAAGGAAGCACTATTAAATTACTTTGAATGCTTTTTAAAGGGCATCAGAAAGTTCATGTCTCCAAAAACACAGATATTGCCTAGGGTATTCAGTTTCACTTTGTTTTGGCTGATTTTTTTCCTTTAACCAATGTGATGATCATAGTTTGAGAGCATTTCTGGTTTTAATACTGGATTTGGTCTCAAAGGACGGTTGCTGAAATAGAGGCTTGGGAATCAGACAGACTGAATGTGAATCCCTTCTGTGACACTAACTAGCTGGGCAAGAAATTTAGTTTATTTAAACAAATACTTTTTGATATCTAAAGCAGGGATAATAACACCTACTCTGCAGGGTTGTTGTGAGAATTCAATTCAGTAATGCATATAAAGGAACTGCTTAGCATACTTTTTGCCATATGGTAATTGCTTAATAAGTTTTATGAGTAATGATAATAGATGTTTTAAATGTAGTAATTGATACATGCTGACTCAGCTGAAAATGGCATATATCATAGAATTTGGAGATAACTGTCTGTCAATCCCTTTCTTTCTTCCCTTCCTTCTGTCTCTTCTTCCTCTTCCTTTCTCTTAGCTTTAAAAAAATTATTGAGGCATAATTTATTCACAATAAAATGTACCCACTTTTAATGCACAGTATGAAGGATGTTGGTAATTGTATGCCATCAGGTGAATTCTATCATGTTAAGATATAAAATATCAATAGTTTGTTGTTGTTTAGTCATTCAGCCATGCCTGACTCTGAAACCCCATGGACTGTAGCCCAATGGGGTCCTTTGTCATGGAATTTCCCAGGCAAGAATACTGCAGTGGGTTGTCATTTTCTTCTCTAGGGGATCTTCCCAACCCACGGATCAAATCTGTGACTTCTGCCTTGGCACACAAATTCTTTACCACTGAGCCACCCGGGAAGCCCATAAAATAGCTGCAATGCTCCAAAAAGTTGTTTCACATTTGTTTACAGTCTAACCCCTCCCCAGCCCCCATCAGGAGTGTCAGGCAAAGACTAATCTGCTTTCTGTTACTATGGTTTTCCCATTTCTAGAATTCTTTATGAGTAGAACCATGCAATATGTAGTCTTTTGCATTTGATGTCTTTCACTTGGCATAATGTTTTTGAGATTCACTCATGTTGTTGCATGTAATAACATTTTATTCATTTATTGCCAAGAGGTGTTCCATAGTGTGAATATATCACAAATTGTCTATCCATTCACCAGTCAACAGGCATTAGGGTTGTTTCAGTTTGGGCTTTATGAAGAATATTACTATAAGCATTTGAACACAAGACTTCATGTGGACTGACTCCCTCGCAGGGCTTAGGGTATCCAGAAAGAGGATACTGGGTCATAATGGAAAGCATAACACACTGTATCAGAATTGGAACATCTCTGTCCTGGCCCTCTCTTTGCCTCCAGTGATGCTGGAGGATTATGGTGATGCTCATAAGGAAGCAGGCATGCCCTTCCTTTTGCCTGACCATTTTTATCTTCTTTTCAGAGTAGTTGCTCCACTGTCCTCCATGAACCTGTTACCCTTACCCCTCCCAGCCATGGTTCATTGAACTGGAGTGGCACCTGGCTCAAGATGAACCAAATGGGTTTTTTCCCCTGAGTCTGTGAAGTCCAGAAATAGGGGCTTTCAGAACTAGTGGCTTTGTTTAATTGATTGTGTATGCTTGAATTAGAGATAAGGTGGACAGGACTGGTATAGCCCATTAGAATTAAGTACTGAGAAAAGACAGAGAGAAAGAGAATAAGAGAGAGAAAGACCGAGAGGGATGGAGGAAGGGAGGTAGCAGGTAAGCAGTAAGGCACAGAAATAAGAGATTAAGTAACAAGATGGACCTACAGCTGTTCCTCCCAATTCCAGTGTTCCCAGATGTTGGGTAATGCTTTCTAGATTTTCTTCTGATGCCCAGATACTACTCCAATGAACAGTCATTTTTATTTTAATTAGGTGCAATGGGCTTTTGTTGCCATGCATCTCAGCCAAATAATCCCCATCTGAGACAAATCATAATTGTTATGAAGACTGACTGAATTCTAACTATAAACCTATCAACTATAAGCCAGACACTTAAATAATAAAGCTTTGTTTTCTGAAATTTTACCACCACAATAACCCTATGAGAAATAGTTTTTCTTTTTTCCCCCATATTTTGCAATGAAGAAATTGAAATTCAAAGAAATTAAATGGTTTTTACAAGGTTGGAGAGTATCAGAACTAGAGCCTAGATTCTGATCTGCTTTTCTCCAAAGTCTCTGCTGGAAATCAAGCTCCAGTGCTGACTCCTCAGTGGTGAAATGATGAAGGTGGCCTAGAGCCCTGTAAAAATTCCCCAGCTTAGTGATCCTGCATTGATATGTCCAAGGAAAGAAATGAATTAATTGGCAATAAGGGTGTTCCTGTCTGTGGACTCCACTTTCTCTGTGAATCTAGATAATGTGCTGATAATGAGAGTAGAGGTAGTTTCAGTTGTTTGAAGAAAGGCACTTGTAAATGCTGCTGCTGCTAAGTTGCATCAGTCGTGTCCAATCCTGTGCGACCCTATAGACGGCAGTCCCCCAGGCTCCTCAGTCCCTGGGATTCTCCAGGCAAGAATACTGGAGTGGGTTTCCATTTCCTTCTCCATTGCATGAAAGTGAAATCACTCAGTCATGTCCGACTCCTAGCGACCCCATGGACTGCAGCCTACCAGGTTCCTCTGTCAATGCTATAGAACGCTAATTTAGAAATGCAGAAAAGATATGTATGTGAGTATGTGAAGACTGTATTTCATATATGTAAAATTTAGAGAAATATAAATATTCCCCTATTGTGTGCCTGCTTGTTTCCTTGTACTTTTGTTTATTTTATGGAGGAAACACATACGATTTTTAAAAACCTAAACATTTTATATCTGTTCCTCATTGTAAGCAGATGGGGCTTCCCTCATAGTTCACTTGGTAAAGAATCTGCCTGCAGTACAGGAGACCCGGGTTCGACCCCTAGGTTGGGAAGATCCCCTGGAGAAGGACATGGCTACTCACTCCAGTATTCTTGCCTGGAAAATCCCAGAGACAGAGAAGCCTGGTGGGCTGCAGTCCATGGGGTCGCAAAGAGTTGGGCATGACTGAGTGACCAACGCTTCACTTCACCGGCAGAGAGTGAAATGAAAACATGCAGTAGCACAGAAAAGAGTGGAGGAGGGAAGACGCGGAAGAAGAGAGTCTTCAGGGCTCATGAAGTCACTCTCAAATGTCTTTGGACTGGTGCTCTTCCAGAGCAGGTGGGTGGGACGGGTATGGTGCGTTGTTTCAGGCGTATCACTTCAGTATGAATATACATTTTTGCCATTAATTGTCTGGCCTTTGACTAATTGCTGGTCCCTTCTCAGTTGGTCTGAAAGTGAAGAAAGACCTGGCAAATCTGCTGTAAAAATCAAACGAGTACAAATCTGCTGCCACATAGTAGGTGCTCAGTAAATATTAAGTCCTTCTCATTACTTCTTTTTCTTCATTGAGACTTTCATTAGTTTTCAGCTCTTCTCTGGTACAGAAAATCAAAGAAGTGTACATTGGAGAATATTATTTCATGGACAGTAGTGGAGTGACCATTCTACTCTCATTGGAGTAATTAGATACTACTCAAATTATACTATTTATTTATTTATTGTTATTATTTTTTAGCCATACCAAGCAGCATGTGGGATCTTAATTCCTAACCAGGGATAAAAGCCCAGCCCCCTGCATTGGGAACAAAGAGTCTTAACCACTGGACCACCAGAGAAGTCCTAATTAGAGTATTTAGATATTATTTCGGAGAAGGCAATGGCACCCCACTCCAGTACTCTTGCCTGGAAAATCCCATGGACGGAGGAGACTGGTAGGCTGCAGTCCATGGGGTCGTGAAGAGTCAGACAGTACTGAGCGACTTCACTTTCACTTTTCACTTTCTTGCATTGGAGAAGGAAATGGCAACCCACTCCAGTGTTATTGCCTGGCGAATCCCAGGGACCAGGGAGCCTGGTGGGCTGCCGTCTATGGGGTCACACAGAGTCGGACACAACTGAAGCGACTTAGCAGCAGCAGCAGCAGATATTATTTAGAGTATTTAAATAAAAATAGTTCAGGGACTTACATGTAGTTATTAATTTAAATTTATCAAAGCTTCTTCTTAGTTATGGATGCCAAAGGAGTTGAGTATGTCATTTAAAACTTTGGACACTAAGAGTTTTAAATCTTTCTATAGTTCAGGAGTGATGGGTGTGCCTAGATTCTGAGGGTTGGTGAATGATCCCTTCTATGGAAGATACAGAGGGAGTAGGAGTAGAAACTAGTGATTGAATTTTATCTTACACCAAAAGTTAAAAAACAGGATATATATATATCCTTTTCTCCAAGATGTGTATATATATATAGATTTATTTATAGTACATGGTGCTTTGCAAAAAATTAATAATTAGTTTCTGCATTTAGTCTGAAACATTCTTCTGTACAAGGAGATCTCATAAAATCAATGTGTCTTCAAGAAAATGTTAGTGTGAACTTGGGCCTTGATGAAAACATGCTTATGGAACACAGTAAGAAGTTTCTTAGCAAGACCCAGAATATGAAGTGAAAGTGAAAATCACTAAGTCACGTCCCATTCTTTGCAACTTCATGGACTATATAGTTCATGGAATTCTCCAGGCCAGAATACTGGAGTGGATAGCCTTTCTCTTCTCCAGGGGATCTTCCCAACCCAGGGATCGAACCCAGGTCTCCCGCATTGCAGGCGGATTCTTTACCAACTGAGCCACAAGGGAAGCAAGGTTGTACTAAAGACAAACAGAACTGTCAGAGCAGGCTTTCCACATCTGTCCATGTATTCTTGCACTAAAACAAACAGTTTAAAGACATTCAGAAAGGAATGACTGGCTGTTTCTGAAGATAGTCCTCTGAAAGTGCAGCAGAAAAAAGTAAGTATATATAACTGTCTAAAGGTAATGTCAGGGAAGACATAAAACTTCGAGTTTATGTCTCAGGACTTAAGTTCAGCTTCTGGAGCACTCCCAGGCTAATTGAACTCAATTATTGGTATAAACGCTATGTAATGATCGGTAGTAAGTGAAGACAAGGAGGATTAGCCTCCATCAGCTCTTAATGCACATTGGCTCCCAAACCACAAAATAATTCAAAGTTCTGCTGTGAGTTTGATCCACAAAGTGATCCTGAACTAACAAGGGAGCCCAGGTGTGATGGCATTGCCCCGGGCACAGGAAGTTTCCTCTAGGCACATACCGCCTTGTGCGTTTCAAACTGCTTCTTGATCTGTATTATATCCAGATGATACGTTTTCCATACATTCTCTCCCTTGTTAGAGAGTGTTTTATTCCATCACCTGCTTTTAAAAGTAGCAATTAAAAGGGTTGTCCATAAAGATGTCCAGGCACCTATGGAAATGATGCACATGATTCCTGTCAAGGGATTGCTGTCTTTGAATGTGTCAATGCTGTAGAGATATTTTTATTTGGGAAACAGTATAGGAGCAGATCCCAGAGAGAGCCTGGTCCAGCCTTTTGTAACTCTTTGTCCTTTTGTCCTATTGTAAAACAAAATCCAGATGATCTTATTCTGAGTTAGTGAACCCTGATGTTAGTTTGGTAAACTGGGAAAAGGAAAGGTCTTTCTGTGCAAAACCTACCTGACTTTTTCTTCCTTTAACATTTTGAGTCCTCACTGTTCATAAAGTATCTCCTCCCACCAACATCATTTCCACACACCTAAGGACTGAATAGTTTCATTTCAGTTTGTCTCACTGACTTGATGACACAGAAACTGCATCTTATGCTTTTATTCATCCTTTTGGCAGAAACTTCCATGTTTCAGACAAGACTGAAAGCATGCACAAACTGTGGCCTTAGCTTTTGCACCTGTAAAATTGAGAGAATGGCTCAGGATTCATTGTATTACTGTGTAAGAAAGTGTTGACTATGGTCCCAGGAAGGCCATAGGCACTGAGAAAAGTAAATTTCATTCTCTCTCTGCAGCACAATGTTAGGCACATCCTCCAGTATGTTACTTCCCCTTACATATCATAAGCTAGCCAGAATTTTCTCCTTGATACATGACTCTGAGAATATTAATTCCCAACTAGCAAAGCATGAATGTTTTTAGAAGTGGGTTATGAATTCCTATGGAGACATGCCAACTCTCCAGATACTAGAAGCAGATCTGTGCAGGTGTTGTCCTCAGCATGGGAACAGGAACTGGTTGGTCACACTCCTTGCTGAGTAGTGCCTTCACCTTGACTCACCTTGAGCATCATTATGGAGGGAGCTCCATATGTATAATGTAAACAGCAGGTCACTGAACATTTGCCTTTTCTAGGGGCTGTGTCACTACCCATGATGCCTTTTAAAGCAAAGAAAAAGGAGAGGGAAACCAATATTATTTTGACCAAATTAGATGTGACTCTCACACCTTGATCATTTTAGTCAAACACCAAGATAGAAAAACCTGCTATACAGTCTTGTGAATTCTCAGTTAAATACAGTACCCAAGTGGTAGTTTGACATTACCTGCATTCATTTCAAGTCTTTGCTTGAAGGTGGAAAATGTCAGCTGTTTATATGGTCCTGTTTCCTTGGCATTTACCACTTTTGGGGGGATGTAGTAGGAGAGTGTGCCCACAGCTGTCAACCAAGTACCTTCAGGGAATTTCCAAGCTGTCATCTCCAGCCAGTGATGGAGATGTTTTCTTCCCATCCCTGAGTTGATGGGACAGAGAATGGATATGATTATGACATATACTGAAGCATCTCTAGGTCTTCATCCCATTATAAATTGCTTAAAGGAAAAGAGCATAGTCTTAAATAAAAAGATAAACTCTTCCCTAAAAAGGTTAGTGATACTTACATTCTATAGGGAAAGGTTGCAGGATCCCTGGCAAAGAGTTGGAGTTTGTCTCTGTTACTCATTGTCCCTTAAGTCAAATAAGTTGATATAGTACTTGAAAAAAATGTAGTGATTTTTCTAGATGAAATAGCTACAATAACTTTGTATTTTCTATTGCTGTAGAAGGTGTACATTACTCCAAAATGGAGTCTGGAGAAAAGCTGGTTTGGGTTCTCATAGTGTTTTCCCCAATTCTCTACAATAGTAATAGGAGTTACCAAGTATCATGACCTTACCCCAAACAATACTCAGTGTATTCACTTATTTCTAGTAATAAGGAAAAGCACATTATGCATGGGTAATACTATATAGCATGCTATGGTATATAGCAGATATTTGATTAAATTGAACAGTAGATTCAAGTCTCTTCAAATAATTAGAACTTTTATGTATGCTCTGTAAAGGGAAAGAGCCAAGAGATAAAGAAGTATGCTTGGAGTGAAGATGTAGCCCTAAGACAGTTTCTGATTTTATTTTAGGATAGGCTTTACAAAGGTCCATGTAGTCAGAGCTATGGTTTTTCCAGTAGTCATATATAGATGTGAGAGTTGGGCTATTAAGAAAGCTGAGTCTCAAAGAATTGATGCTTTTGAACTGTGGTGTTGGTGAAGACTCCTGAGAGTCCCTTGGACTTCAAGGGGATCCAATCAGTCCATCCTAAAGGAAATCAGTCCTGAATATTCATTGGAAGGACTGATGCTGAAGCTGAAGCTCCAATACTTTGGCCACCTGATGCAAAGAACTGGCTCATTGGAAAAGACCCTGATACTGGGAGAGAGTGAAGACAGGAGGAAAAGGGGTTGACAGAGAATGAACTGGTTGGATGACATCACCGACTCGATGGACATGAGTTTGAGCAAGCTCTGGGAGTCGGTGATGGACAGTGTAGCCTCGCATGTTGTAGTTCATGGGTTCACAAAGAATTGGACACAACTGTGCGACTTTAATTGAACTTAACTGAGGCTTTGCTTTCCAACATTCCACATTCTACTATACTTTTTCTTTTTGACATTGGTGTTCAGAGTGAATGTTGAGACTGATAACCACTGTGTCTCCCCAGAACCCAATTTGTCATATGAGGAGAGAATTTTAGTGTTGGAAGGAGTTTTTAAGGTCCCCAGATTCCCTTTTCAGCACCTCTTCAATGGGCATCTAACCTAGTGTGGTGTTCCAACAAGAGATGGCAAGAAGACTACGGTACCTTAGGAAGGTAGGCAGCTTATTGAAGATTTAATTTACAAAAAGAGGTTTTGGTACAATGCATTCTGATACAGTTCTTTTTTGTCTTAAAAATAAAATACTGATTTAGATACAAATAAAAAACTGTTTCCAGATGGACAGGAAACAGTACAGCATGCACCTTGAAAAATCTAAATTCAAATATTGTATATCCATATATTTGTTTAGTTAGTTACCATTTGGAGTCAGGGGTGGTCTCCAAGTGAGAGAAAGTTCAATATGATATAAGAAATAGCTTGCTGCCTCTTCATTAAAAAAAAAAATTGAGCTTATTCCACTACCCCATATAACCTCACCCCTCATGTCATCCTGTCATCCTTTTTCTAACTTTAAATATCAAATATCCCTAGAATATGGAATAGAATAGAAAGCCCAGAGATAAATCCACGCATCTATGGACACCTAATCTTTGACAAAGGAGGCAAGAATATACAATGGAGAAAAGACAACCTCTTTAACAAGTGGTGCTGGGAAAACTGGACAGCCGCTTGTAAAAGAATGAAACTAGATCACTTTCTAACACCATACACAAAGATAAACACAAAATGGATCAAAGATCTAAGCATAAGACCAGAAACTATAAAACTCCTAGAGGATAACATTGGGAAAACACTCTCTGCCATAACCCAAAGCGGGATACTCCATGACCCACCTCCCAGAATATTGGAAATAAAAACACAAATAAACAAATGGGACCTAATTAAAATTAAAAGCTTTTGCACAAAAAAGGAAACTATAAGCAAGGTGAAAAGACAGCCTTCAGAATGGGAGAAAATAATAGCCAATGAAGCAACGGACAAACAATTAATCTCAAAAATATACAAGCAACTCCTGCAGCTCCATTCTAGAAAAATAAACAACCCAATTAAAAAGTGGGCCAAAGAACTTAACAGACATTTCTCCAAAGAATATATAAAAATGGCCAACAAACACATGAAAAGATGTTCACCATCACTCATTATCAGAGAAATGCAAATCAAAACCACAATGAGGTACCACTTTACACCAGTCAGAATGGCTGCCATCCAAAAGTCTACAAGCAATAAATGCTGGAGAGGATGTGGAGAAAAGGGAACCCTCTTACACTGTTGGTGGGAATGCAAACTAGTACAGCCACTATGGAAAACAGTGTGGAGGTTCCTTAAAAAGCT